>CAUYRH010020627.1:0-23073 GCA_963574655.1 Perodicticus potto | reverse complement strand
GGTGGAAGGGACTGTATTCATTTGTTTCCTGGCCAAGGAACCCATACACCTATATATACCCTGAGGCTAGAGGCCTAGAGGAGGAGACGGGGAAAGACCGGGAGAGGAACGGAAAGAGCATCTCTCTCCCCACTTGAAATCTTTCCCTCTACCAGGAGCTTTGGTGTTTTCTGTATTCTTTTCTGTAAATCAATTCTGTCTTACCACGGAGGGGTGGAAATAATGTAATGAAGAATAATAAAATACATATATTTAAAAAAAAAGAAAATGGGCATATCATGCTTATTATATTATACTTTTGTCAATGAAAACATGGTAAACATATATTTCTACATAATCCTTAATGACCAACTTGACTGTAATGTATTTTAAATGTAAACTCTATTTTTATATAGTTTATGGCTTTACAAACACAGGATTTTTCTGTTTACTTGCACAAAGAGGAAAGTATAAATGTTTTGTGCATTTGAAGCCACAAAATCAAGATAAGTGTGTAATTCATGATAGGACTCTTTGTGTCCTTTTATTTTAGGAAACATTTCATTAATACACTTGTTTAGAAGTAGTTAAAATTCCACAAAATTAAGAATGCAAAACTATACTTTTTATAGACTAATGTGATGAATCACCATATTTTCACTATTATTTTTCAGTCTGTTTTAGAACCATTACTCCCTTAAAATAAATGCAGGCTTGGATGTTGCCTGTGGCTCTAGGAGTAGGGCACTGGCCCCATATACCAGGGGTGGTAGGTTGAAGGCCGGCCCCAGCCAAAACTGTAAAAAAAAAAAAAAAGTAAATAAAATAAAATAAATGCAGGATTAAGGCTACAATAAGGAACTCAAGTAACTTTAAATGCTATTTAGTCATCTTTGAAAAGGCGCTGCATATAGCATACAACACCATAGATTTTCTTTTACGATTAGCATGGGTACTTCTGAGTGACCCTTGATAAATGTGCAAGGAATTTGAACGAAAGATGGGAATAAACAATATATTTAATGCACTGACTTTGCATGATAATAGTGATCACCATAATTTTGAGTCTTTGCTCCTTCATGCTATATAAAGAAATCAAAAGCTAATTCCATTGCTAAATTTTTGTTGATTCAAATATTAAATATAATCTAAAGTAATTTATAAAACTTCTTGTCTATAAAGAATGATTTTGAAGGAGGGAGAGGGTGAGGGAAAGAAAACGAAAAAAAAAAGGAAAGAAAATAGTGACTAATTCTCACATAAATTGGATTCAATTTTGACCAAAGTACATTACTTAAACATTAATTTTTAATTCAACTCATCAATATCTTGTTTAGGATATTGCATCCTCATTTATAAGTGAAATATGCTTGTAATTTCCCTTTATAACAATATATTTTCTCCAATTTCAATATCAGGTGTATCCAGATCAAGTAGAATGATTTTGAAATATTTCATCTTTTTCTATTGTCTATAAGATTTGGCATGATCCGTTTTTTGAAACTCTCTTTTACTTTTATTTATATAATATTAGTTGTCTATTTTTTGAGACTTTGGAAAAAAAATAAGAAGTTAACTGATGACTTCATACTGAGCCTCAGAGTCAAAGCATTCTGTAATAGACATACTCTTATTTGACAATGTGAACATTGCTTTCTTGGCATTATTATTATTAATGTTGCTTAATATTTTGATGCAGTAATCATCTGTTTTCTTTTCTGAATGTATTTATTTTCGTTTATTCTTTATGTGGTTTTGTTTCTAGTCTTTATCTTAAACATTGTTATTGTTATTAAATTTTAAGCCTTTTTATTTTTGTGAAGGCAAAAAGTAGAAACCAAATAAACACATGTATCTGTATAGAGAAAATGAAAAAATTAATTTAATTTCCTATATTAAAAAATAAGGGAGAGATATTCCTGTCAAAAAATGAAGAAAAAATGACTAACTTAACACTCATTTATGACAAAAATTTAGCAAACTAGGAATATAGGAGAACTTTCTGAATCTCGTATAGGACAATAATATAGGGTACCAGGTGCGGTGGCTTGTGCCTGTAATCCTAGCACTCTGGGAGAAAGAGGCAGAAGGATTACTTGGGCTCAAGAGTTTGAGATAGCCTGAGTAAGAGAGAGCCCCCCCCTTACTAAAAATAGAAAACTAGCAGGGCACTGTGACAAGTGGCAGTAGTCCCAGCTCCTTAAGAGACTGAAGCAGGAAGATAGTTTGAGCCCAAGAATTTGAGGTTGCTGTGAGGTATGATGATGTCATAGCCTTCAATTCTGGGTGA
This sequence comes from Perodicticus potto, assembly GCA_963574655.1. NCBI lineage: Eukaryota > Metazoa > Chordata > Mammalia > Primates > Lorisidae > Perodicticus > Perodicticus potto. Next base: position 20,804 of record CAUYRH010020627.1, on the reverse strand, counting down.
CAGAGTGAGGCTCTGTCTCTAAATAAATAAATAAAACCTAGAGCTGAAAAGCTTAATGGTGAAAGACTATATGATGTCCTCTTAAAATAAATAAAATCTAGTGGAGTAGACGTATGTTCTAATCTGTTCCATAGATGTATATGATTCCTCATATATTCAAAATGACATTGCCTTGATTGTTGTGACTTTACATAGTATGTGTTCAAATCAGGTATTATGAATTTTAAGAAAATTTATTTGTAAGGTCTTTTTTATTTCCCTAAATAAGTTCTAGAATGAGATAGTATTTTAGAATAAGATAGTCACTTTTAAAACAAAAACAGAAAACAAAAGCCTTTTGGAATTTTTATTGATATTGGATTGAATCTGTAGATAGATTTGGGGAGAACTGGTTTCTTATCATGATTGAGTATTTCAAACCATGAATGTGGTGTCTCTCTCCATGTATTTATTTATGCTCTTTAACATATGGTATCAAAATATTATACAAATTTCAGTATCTTGATCTAACATATTTTTTTCAAGATGCACCAGAGTCCATTGAGACATTTTATTTTTAAGTATGTATTATATCCCTAGAAAAGGAATCTCAAGATTCCCTCCTCCCTCATGTGTTCTCTTTTTGCTTCTTGGGTCCATGATGCCAGCCGAAGTTGTCAGTACAATGAAACCAAACTGGCGAGCTGGCAAGATAGGAGCGAATTATTTATTCTGCCATTTTCTGCATGTTTCAGTTGCACATCAAATCTGGGGTTGACCACTCCACACGGGCTTAACTTGCCTCTGAGGTTCGCAACAATTTTCCCAGCTCTGTGATCATTGATGATTTCAAATTCCCCAATGTGATCATGCTTCATCATCACGGTTAGAAAGCAGATGATGACTTCGGACCTGGAATTTGCCTCTTTCTTTAGGATTTTGATGCTCTTCCGAGCATCAGCCAAGATGTTCATGCTCCACCATTGCTCTTTCTGCCATCTTAACTAATATACATTTTGTTAAGTTTATTTGGAGTATTATTAATGGTATTTTTTTCCATTTTGTTTCCCAATATTTCACTACCAGTAATACGCAGGAGAAAATGATTTTTTTGCAGCCTAGTTAAATTCACTTATTTCTAGTGGCTTTTTCCCCCTAACTATTGACAATTTTCTAAACGCACAATCATACTTTCTGAGTGAACTCTGTGTTCCCTATTCTGTTCCAATATGATTTCTTTCATTTCTTTTGTTTCCTCATTCTTCAAAGTAGAACAAGTAGATCGTGTGCTCCATAACAATGCTACCTTCTACCTATGTTTCTGCAATCTTTAGTGCTCCATATAATATCCGCAATATTTTCATGTTTTTGAACTGCTACTCTCTAATTTGATCCTAAATATTTCCTTTTTTGTAATATTTTGCATGCTGTTTTTATGGCTATCTGTATGATTAAGAGATCTAGAAGCTCTCGCATTTTATAGGCATACTTACCACAAACCATGTACATCTAGGCCTCATCGCCAACCACTTCCACTTCTCACGGTGACTTTGCTGGTGTTCCTAAAATGTCAGACACCTTTTCAATTACGAAACTCCATCCTTTCTATTTTCTCTACATGGAATGCACTTATCCCAAACACCCACATATGTCATTTTCTCACTTCATTCAGGTGTTTGCTCATGTCTTTTTATCAATGCAATTTAAAAAGACTATCCTATATAAAATATTAAGCCCTGTTCACAGCCTTCCCACCATACTCATTTTTCTCAATATCATCTGTTAAGATTTGGAAACTACTTATATTTCCATGTTAGAGTTTAAGCATTTAAAGTGTAGGCACAATTTAAGTTTGGTTCACTGTGGCACCCCATATATTTTAATAGGGGCTATAAAATTATGGATATTCAAATTATTTTGGTAGAATGGATGAAGGATGCATGTATCTGTCACTCTGGTGAGAACTCAAAATACTTTATGTACATTAATTCAGCATTTTAACAAGTGTTGATCATAGATAATGCAATGGGAGAATATTTGAGGATTTATAGAAATCTGTTTAAAATATAGTATTTTGATGAACATGAAACATGAACAGAAAGTATTTGCACAAAATATGACATTGGACATGTACTTTCAAAATGGAATAAATAGCATGTGTTTTATGACTTTATAAGAGGAAAAGAAAAGAAAAGAAATTGCTATTCTATTGCCTAATCTGGACCAGAGATTTTGACATATGAGAAAGCATTCCTTACATTCTTTACTATTAGAGAAAAATCTCTTATCACATATTTTCTAGACCAGAAGAACCAAAATTTTCACTTATTTTTCTCAAAGGAAAACTGAATATAACATATCTACCTTCATTTATACACCATACTTATTTATATGCCACAGGATGCCTAGATTCTCTAAGCTACTGAAGGATTCAGTAGAGCACTCTCGAAGTGATTACGCTGTCAGCAGCTGTGGTAATGATAGAGAGACACAAATAGATTTAAGGCAACAAGATTACTTCATGGAGATGGACCCACCCAGAAAGAAACACAATGCATTCCGAGCCAGTGATGCACTTTGCAGGCTCCCAGAGTTTACACAAGATTATCCAACTGCTCATGATACTTGCCAATGTAGAGTGAATTCTCTTCAAGCCCCAACAAATTGATTTTGGGCCCTGTGGCTGGCCTTTTATCACACTTTTAGAAGAACTGACACTATAATCTATATATTACTTTTAATGCCATACAATAAGCATTTTTATCAGTCAAAACACATATTATTCTCTAGGAAAGGACTTGTGAGGAAAACTAGGAGATATGAACAGGTATCTTAAAAAAAAAAGAGAGAGAGAGAGGGATTTCTTGCCTTCTGCTATATGGGATCTAAAAAACCCCACCTCCCAAATAAAATACATGAACCAATTAAAAAAAAAACTCACAAAATAATGTACTGATAGTAAGGTCTGTTTAAATATATTTGCCTAGGTAAATGTTAAAATGGTAATACAGGTTACAAGTTCAAAAAATATAAAGTTTAAGGCTTCATTTAACTTTTATTTACATCTCAGAAAGAATGAATTATATTAAAGAAAAGAAGAGATGACAAAAAACAAATTGCACAGTGAAATTCCCCACCATATATATATGGTGGAACAATATAGTATCAGAAATACTGTAATAATATAATAGTGAGAATAAATTTATATATATTTAGTATATGTATATATAGTATATATTATAATGTACATATTTATAATATATGCACACACACATACACATATGTCTATATCAGCAATATATGTATATTGGCTAAAGTTATATAATAGACAGTGAATTATTTATCTGTAAAAACTAGTGTTGTTATCAAGCTGCAGGATTTACTTATCATTTTCAAGTAATCATAGCTATTTCTGAATGTCAGGTCCACAACCAGCTGTTCAGTGTTTCCCACACTAACATTATTAAGCACTTTGGGTAATAATAGTTCCAAGATAATTGTGGAGAAAGAGTACTTCTTTATTATAGGGTTTTCTACAATGTAGAACTCTCCTATTTAAGTCTCCTTTGTCTCATCTTCAATATCTCTTTTCATTGAGAAGCTATACTCAATTCTAGGTTGGAACTGAGTAAAAATCAACTGAAATTAGAAAGAAAGTTAAAGTCAGAGTACCAAGTGTCTGGGTTTTGAGATATGGATACTTTTAAGAGATCTTCATAAAATATGTATTTTTCTTAGAAACATCTGAATGAAATGTAGTTTCACATAATGTTTTTTATAGTCTTAAAATTTAATCAGTTTGATATAAATAATAGGTTTTTATATTTATAAATCAATCAAAGGCCTTTGATATTATTTTGATCTTATTCTTTGTGTGATTAATAGTATTTATGAACTATTTAGTGGAAATGTGGAAGATTGGAAAAAGAGAGAGAAATCTGAATGAACAATTGGTAAATACAGAAGTAGAAATATACAGGTAAAACTTAAAGTTCTTGGACTGATATATTAAGATCATTTATTCTTTTACTTGGCTTGTTTAATACTTTTATATTAAAAATTCAGAGTGGTACATATTAAAAATTCATAGTGCAGTTTTTCTTCCACAAGCCCGGACCAACGTGCCAACTGCACCATAGAAAGCTACCAGAATTAATGATGTAAAATTAGATTTTGTAAAAAGAAGAACTATGACATGCTACATGTTTTATATACTGTATTTAAATTTCAAGGAGAAACCTCACATACTCCTCATCTGCCTAAGTAAATATTAAAATAGTGGATCCTGTAAATATAGTACCTTACATGGCAAATATGTATTAAGGTAGTTGGAATTAAGGTTGCTAATCAGTTGACTCCAATATGGAGAGATTAGTTTGGACTGTCTGAGTTAGCCCAACCTAATCAGAAAGGTTTTAAATGCGAAAGAGGGCAAAGTTTGCATTTGAGTCATGGTGAGAGATTCTACCAGATCTTCCTGGTTTTGAAAATGGAAAGGGGCAGGAGAAAAAAAAAATGCAGGCAGCGTCTGAAACCCGAAAATGTAAGAAATAAGTTTGTCCATGAGGGAATCTTAAAAAAGATTCTCCATGAAGAGATCTCACTGACACAAATATTTTTAGCTCAGTGAGATAGATCCATGCACATTTTCTGAACTGCCAAACCGTAAAATAAGTTTTTTAAATTTGTGATAATTTGTTACAGTAGCAATGGAAAATGAATATATACACCAATAACATATAGATGCTAAGGAAAATGTTTGATGTGAACCAATTTTATATTCTATTTTTATCTTGTGTAAAAATGTATAGTGAACTTTTAAATAGTTAAATCTAGCCCTTATGTTGTTTTGAAATGCATTTTTATATCTACTCAGAGTTTAAGACTCAATTTCATCTTTCAGACCTCTCCTGAAAAACTCAAGATAAACCTGGTATTTCATATTTTCTAGGTTTGCATGAAATTGTGTAACATTTTTTGAGGTGTAATACATAACATACACATAATAAAATGTATAAATCTTAAGTAAAGTATTCAATAGATGCTTAAGTATTTAATCATTTAGAATGTTTCCTGGTTTTAGAAACTCACACGGACTTAGAATGTTCTCAGGAAACTCAGAAGTTTTTTTCAGTCTTCCTTCCATATAACATTTGAAAAGTACATACTGTTGTGAATTCTAGTGTCCTGATTTGTTTTGAAAGGTTTTGTACTTGATCTATGTAAATGAAATCTGTACAATGTGTACTTTTTATCCCTGGAAACTTTCGCTCAACTCATCTCTGTTTTAATCATTGATGTCATTTTATGTAGTTCACTCTTTTTGATTGCTGTATGGTATTTTGGTGTGTGGTTATATCATAATACAGATGGAATTAAGGTTGCTAATCAGACTTTAATATAGAAACATGATCCTGAAAAGCCCAGTGTAATACTAAGGATCTTAAAATGTGGAAGAGGATGTTCATGTGCTCAAACACTTACACAAACATTTGCACATATCTGTTGGATTATGAACGCATCAAATCATTGAAGACTTGACATCTTTGAAACATAATGATCTCTTTTTTTTCTTTTTCCTTGATTCAGAGTCTTACCTTGTTGCCCTGACTAGAGTGCCATGGAATCATCATAGCTCACAGCAATCTCAAACTCTTGGGCTCATGTGATCTTCCTGCCTTAGCCTCCCAAGTAGCTGTGACTACAGGTGCCATCTGCCAACCTGGGCTAGTTTTTCTACTTTTAGTAGGGACAGATCTTGATCTTGCTCAGGCTGGTCTCAAACTCCTGAGTGCAGGCCATCCACCTGCCTCGGTTGAGTATTAGGATTAGAGGTGTGAGCCACCATGCCAGCTGATCTTTTTGATTTATCTCTTCAAAATCTGTAAAATGTTTTAACTTCAAACAATTTAGTCTTTGAATGTATTTCAAATATGTCTTACATGTGTTCTATGCCAGTGTTAATTAGAAAAGAAAACCACAAAGACAACATTTCATACTTAAGACCCTGACACATTGGATTTATAAATTTTTTGGGGGGGGTGAGTGTATCCTGTGAAATATTTTGCTGTAAAGACATAAACGAAGTATAAGAAAACTTTAATTGAACAAAAAATTTTGGTTATCTATATTATCAACACAACACAAGGGCCTAATAACACTAAATTGAACTCCATGTATGTTTCAAAGAGAGTGTATGTTGGCAGACTTATCCTTTTGTGATATCCTTCTTTTTTTATAAAGGAAAATAATTATCCTAGTGTGAATTACATTTTCTTCCTAGGCTGTCTCAAATACCTGCAATGTAACTGTTAACTTCTATAATTGAAATAGCTTGACAAATTGTGTCAGTGTCTAAAAAATAGATTTTTGTGAAATTACATGATAAAAAGTTAAACAATATATAACTGTTTCTACTTCTTGTTTTTATGTTTCTAACTAAATATACATGTTTAGAAACTAAATACAATATTCTCTATAACTACATTGCATGTATATGTATATACGTCCATCTATCTCTTTCTATAAAAAAGTTTTGATGAGATAGAAATATTCTTACTTTATGAACCAATCTCTCCATTTCAACATCTGATCTGTTGTTGTTACCGGTTTCCCTAGAGTTAATAGTTATTTTATATTCAATTTCTTAATTTCCTTTTAATTACTTATTTTTTATCAGTTTCACAAATACATAGAAATATTTTATTATTTTACAAATGCCTAAACAAAAGAGACAAGCTGTCAGTTTCAGAGCCCACAGTTTCAGAGTTTCAAACCTGATTCTGCAACTTGAATTCACCTTTCTCCTCCCCTGTTGGACACTCATTTCCTTTTAAATGCAATGTCATAGGTTCCTTGGTTACATCTTTTGTGTTCTGAATCAGAATACTTCATTGGATTTAGGGGAAACTCTATGTAGAATATAAAATTTTGAGTCTTTTAACATCTTAAAAATATTTTTGTTCTGCTCTTGCTATTCATTGTTGGGCCTAAAATATCAGTCTATGAGATATATTCCTCTTATATACAACCATATATTAATTACATTCATGTAGCTATTTTGATTTTTGCTTCTTATTTTAGTTCCTTTGGGGTTTTTTGTGTGTGTTTTCCTTGCCTATTTTCTATCTTTGTTTCTTTGCTCCATTATCTTTGAGTCCTTCTGTTTTGTGAGTTTTTGTAAATTTCAGTTATCATTTTCTAAATCATTAAAGATGTTTTCCCTGTCCTCAAAAGCTTCAAATTATTTTCTTATGTTATGAAATCAAAATATAACTTTTCTGAATATGTTCGTTATATTTTCCTTCTGAACTTATGATTTATTTCTTAATTTTAGTTTGCTCTTCACTGCAAGAGGAAGGAGCGGCTCCAATGTCTAGTGCTTTTTAGCTTCCTTACTAATTAAGATTAGAGTACTTGAAAGGTAATCAGGAGTTCTGTGTGTGGGAAGAGCGCGTGAAGGATTGGCAGTCAGCACATTCCTGTGATTTTTAAGTGTGATTCAGCTTTTTCATTTGAAGATTCCCACGTCTCAGGTGTGAAGATCTTTTTTCTGGGGTAGTACAATTTCTGCATTTTGGAGGATAGGAAAAAGGAATTATATGTCTGTCTACTTTCGTTAAGAAAATAAAATAAAAATAGGGATGTTGAAGTTCCATAATTCACTTTATAAAATATTAAATATAGCTTCAAACTTTGTGTCTTATGCCTGACACGACTATAGTGACCTGTGATCTCTGGAGTCCTCAGGTTCAATTTTTACACTGAATGAATGAACCTCTGTTTTCACATGGAGGACATAGAGCTTTAAGTATCCAGTTGCTTAGAAAATAATAGTTTGTTTTATTCAAGTCCTAAATATCTCAGTGGGGTCTGTAAACAAATTAGTTTCTATGATACATTAGTCTTCTTTTTCAGACTTAGATTATAATTTCTTCAGCTTTTGTAAGTCAATTCACATTTTTCCTTCTAGTTTCTATCTTCCAAAAACATTTTAAATGTTTTATTTACTTTTTCATCCCTCCAGTTCTCTTCCATCCTTTGGAGGATGTTAACACATTTATTCCTCTAGTACACGTTTATTAATATTTGGGGAAGAGGAATGTATAAAATATATAACATACTTTCTTGGAGCTCTTTCGCCCTTGTCTCTATGTTCCTCATAGAGAAATGTCAACCATTACCATGGTTTCAAAAGTGCAACATCTATGCAGATTACTCCACAAGCTCCCACTCTACGTACAACATCACGACTATCTGTTTTATTATATACTTAACATCTCACTGAAAAACATATTGCCACTTCAGATGCTATGTGCAGATTTGTAAATCTTTAACTTCTCAGTCTCGTACATGTTTCTCATGTTTTCATGAACGATGCCACTTTTGTCTCCATGATCTACAGGAAACACCTGGTGATGATGTTTTATTCTTACCCTGTAGTCACCATGCTTTATCAATTCTTTTTGCCCTTGTGTTATTTCCAAGATTTCTTATTTCATACTTTCTCAACTATTTAACCTGAGCTTTTCGTCCTTGTTTGTGAATGAAAAAAGCTAGCAACAAACGTGGTAAGTATTAAATTTTATACCAGGCATGGTCTATATGCGGGACACACACCACCTAATCTCATACTCACAGTGTTGTTGTGACATCTTTTTTCTTTTCTAGTTTTACCTTTATATTGGAATACAATAAACTGGTTTTTTTCTATACAATAAGTGAATTAAGTATGTTAATTTGCAGTATTAATTAATGATACCATAATGAATACTAACATATGTAGATACACAGGAAAGCTCCAAATTGCCTTTTCAAGTCAATCCTAACTCCCCAGCAAAAAATGAAATCATTATTCTAACTGAAATATTCTATACCAATTTTACATCAACCTCATATAAGTAAAATCATACTATATGAGCTCTTGGGTAGGCCTCTTTTACTGGAACATAATGTCTGTGATCTTATCAATGTCATTGTACCTATACTTTCTAGTTGTTTTAATTTATCCACTCTCCTGTTAATGGACATTTGAGGGTTTTTTTCTAGTTTTAAGATGTTATGAATAGACTGGCCAGAAATATTATTATACAAGTGATTTGCTAGATACATGAAGCATCTCTTAGGTAGAAAAATCTTCCTGGCTTATGTACATTGTTTGAACATCTGCTGCTGCTGTTAGATTGTGTCTGGAATCATGCAAGGACACAGCTGAACTAGATATCAAAAATAGCTTAGTCACATGACTGACTCTGAGCTCTGGCTGTCAGTAGGGAGTCTATCTCGGTGCTTCAAATTCATCACCTACACGTGGCATCTGCTTCAACTTGTTATTTGAGCTTCTCACAGCAATAGACACCCAGGTCCGAGAGGGAGTGTCCAAAGCGATCTTTCCAAAAATTCTAAAAGAAAGCTGTAAGGCTTCTGATAACCTATTCCCAGAAGTCTCAGAACGTCTGCTCTGCCTCGCTAGATTGTCTGAGCCAATAACAAATGGCAAGCCAGATTCAGATAGAACAAACACAAGGATGTGAATGGTGAGAGTCACAGTTCATTGGGAGGCCATTTTTAGGGGCTTGCTATCAAACATCTATTTTACCTTTTGTAAACCCACTGAACACTTTTCCAAAAGAGTTTCAGTAATAATGGATGTCCCTCTTTACCCTAAATAACACTTGACATTTTCAGTACATACTTTTAATTTTAGCCTTCCTGGTGAACATACATAGGTACATTTTTGACGCTATGATAGGCATTTTTTAAATTAATATGTTGCTAAAGAGCTCTACATTCATACGAGCCACTTGAAAATCCTCCTATGTAAAGTGTTGATATAAATCTATGCCTTGTTTTTATGTTTTATTCATTTTTCTCATTCATTTGTAAGAGTTCATTATGTATTTGAAATATACCTGTCGGATACAACTATTGCTCTTATTGTCTCCCATTATTTCATTTGTCTTTGCATACTTACAGGGGTATCTTCTTATGAAAAAAAGTTCTTAATTATGATAAAGTGCATAATTTTTTATCTAGTGTAGTTATATCTTTTTAAGAAGTCTTTTCTACTTTCAGGAAGACAATGAAGATATTTCAGCATGTTTAAATCCTATACGTATTATATCTTGTGTCTTTAAAGTCTGTAAACCATCTCAAATTTTTTTTGTATCATTTTGATAGGAATTAACGTTGATACTATCTCATACAAATATTTAAATTTTCTGTGAATATGTATCGAACAAAATATTCTTTCCCTTCCAAATTTCAGTGAAACTTTTGTAAATCACATGATCATATATATGCGGATGTGTTCCAAGGGGCTTGACTGTGTTCTTCTTACACGTCCATTTGCCTATATACTTTCCTTATATTTTGTTATATGTTAGAGATATATTGGTAGTGTTTTAGGCTCCAAGAAAACGATAACTGATAAAAAATCTAAGTAATCTTCACCAAATTAACAGCTGGAAAATGACCAAACAAGGTTTTGTGTCTGTATCACTGGACAACTTGTGTACTACAAATTTCTATAACAATTATAACAGTTATAGCAGTTATAACAATTTACATAGTGTGGTTGTATGTATCAAAAAGAGTAACAAAATTCCATTATTTTTATTTGTTCAAAATAATTAAAAGTAACAACCAGCAAATCAAGAGGTAGGTGTGATACCTTTCATTTGATCAGAGATATCAGCTGTGAGTCAGCCAGGACTAGTAGTTACATGGCATTGAGAAAGGTATTTACTATTCCTGTGATGCTGAATACTTCCGATATGTTTTCTCTATATTGTGGCATGAAGTTAGGCTATGTACACATTTAGTGTTCTTTGTAGTTAGTTATGGCTCTGCAATTAAGTTTTGGCCAAAGAAACATGGACAGTGGTAATGTGCACCTTTCCAGTGCTGCCCAATAAAAGTTTCCCATGAATTGTCTTTCATTACCTTTTTATTCCAATCTGTTTATTAGATATTAACATACAGAATAAATTCAGGAGCCACATGTTGAAAGGGACAGAGTCTTCATTAGCCTGCATTCTGGAATGCCTATGTGAACCAGAAAATGTCCTGTCTCATCAGATCCTTCAAGCTGTTGTCAAAACATCAGGAACAAAAAATAAACATCTGTTAAATTACCAGTTAAAGGGTGCCCATTTTAGCAGTTAAAATTGCCTTAACTAGTATATAAAATTTTAGCCCTCCAGTGTGTAAAGTGGGATAAAATTAACTATTCACCAGGATCCTGTGAAAATGTAAAAAATGATAGCGATATAGAAATTTGTAAACAAAATTATTCAAATATGTTTTTGAAGCATAGATATGTCTGTCAATGAATTTTCAGGAGTCTACATCCTAGTTCTTTAAATAGACTTAATGTGCAGAAAATAGAGATCATATAAAAATAATTTTTATTACTTAAAGCAACTACTATGATGCTTTATACATAGCAGATAATTTATTTTATTGAATAACAGTAATAAATCATACAAAACTAGAACTTGACATCTGAACTCTAAATATTATCATGTTTTTAATTCAAATGGAGACAGAGGAGGCCAAACTCTCACTCTCTGCTGATGATATGATCTTATACTTAGAAAACCCCAGAGCCTCAACCACAAGACTCCTGGAAGTCATCAAGAAATAAGGTAAATTCATAGGGTATAAAAGCAGTATCTACAAATATCAGTGACCAGTATACACTAATAATGGCCAAATTGAGAAGCAAATCAAGAACACAATATTCTTCACAGTTGTTTTAAAGAAAATGAAATACTTGGGAATATATCTAATATATCTAAGAAAATGAAATAATTGGGAATATATCTAATACTTGGGAATATATATATATCTATATATATCTAATATATCTATAAAGGAGATGAAAGATCTCTGCAGAGAGAATTATGAAACTGTGAGAAAATATATAGCAAAAGACATTAACAAATGGAAGAATATGTCATGCTCTTGGCTGGGAAGAATCAATGTTGTTTAAATGTCTATATTACCCAAAACAATCTATAGATTCAATGAAATTCCCCACTAAAATACCAACATTATACTTCGACAACTCAAAAACAAAAAACAAATCAGTTCTTTGCTTTGTATAGAACAAGGAAAAAAAAACCTTAGAGCCAAGTCAATACTTAGCAATGAAAACAAAGCCAGAGGCATCACTTTCTCAGATTTCAGGTTATACTACAAGTCCACAGTGATCAAAACGGCATGATATTGGCACAAAAATAGAGCCATAGATCTATAAAACAGAATAGAAAACCTAGAGATGAAACCAGTCTCATATTGTCTTCTGATCTTTGACAAGCCAAACAAAAGCATACACTAGGGTAAAGAAACCCTATTCAACAAATGTGGCTGGGAGAACTAAAGAATCACATGTAAATGACTGAAACTGGACCATCATCTCTCACCACACAAAAATTGACTCATGATGGATAAAAGATTTAAATCTAAAACACAAAATGATAAAAATCCTAGAAGAAAGTATGGGAAAAACTCTTGATGATGTTGGCCTAGGGAAAGATGTTATGAAGAAGGCTCCACTGGCAATCACAACAATAAAAATAAATAAATTGGCTCGGCGCCTGTGGCTCAACGGGCTAAGGCACCAGCCACGTACACCTGAGCCAGCAGGTTCAAATCCAGCCCAGGCCCACCTAACAACAATGACGGCTGCAACCAAAAAACAGCCGGGCGTTGTGGTGGGCTCCTGTAGTCCCAGCTACTTGAGAGGCGAAGGCAGGAGACTCGCTTGAGCCCAGGAATTGGAGGTTGCTGTGATCTGTGATGCCACAGGGTGACAGCTTGAGGCTCTGTCTCTAAATAAATAAATAAATAAATTGGACTTAATCAAGCTAAAAAGCTTCTGCACAACTAAGGACATGACAATTAAAGCAAACAGACAATCTTCAGAATTTTCTGAATATCTTTTCAAAATTTCTGAATATTCTGAATTTTCTGAATATCTTTTAAAAAATATATTCGCATGGTATGAATTTGACAAAGAATGGATAACCAGAATCTCCAGGAACTCAAATTAATCAACAAGAAAAAAAATCCCATTTATCACTATGTGAGAAATATGAACAGAACTTCCTCCAGTGAAGACAGATGAACAGCCAACAGCATAGCCAACATAAGAAAAATGCCCATCACCTTAATCATTGGGGAAATACAGATCAAAACCACCCTGAAATATCACCTGACCCCAGTGAGAATGGCGCACATCAAAAAGTCCCAAAGTGGCAGATACTGTTACAGATGTGGAGAGAAGGCAACACTCCTGCACTGTTGGTGAGATTGCAAAATAATACAGCATCTACGGAAAGAAGTATGGAAAATCCTCAAAGAACCAAAAGCAGACCTTCTATGTGATCCCCTAATCCCATTACTAGGCACTCCTCAGAAGAAAAAGTACATCATTTTACCGTGAAGACATTTGCACTAGAATGCTTATCACAGCTCTGGAATCAACTCAAGTGCCCATCAACTCCTGAATGCATTAATAAACTGTGGTATATGTATGCCACGGAATATTATTCAACCATAAAAACATGGAGACTTCTCATCTTTTGTATGAATCTGCATAAAATTGGAGAAGATTCTATTTAGTCAAATATCACAAGAATAAAAAAACAAGTATAACTGTACTTAATACTTGTATGAAACCAGCAGATAAACATATATACACCACATAAGAGAAAAACACAAACTGAAGTGAAAAACAAGGAGGAGGGAGGAGGCTTGGGGCTCTCTCATCTAATAGGCACAATGTACGGGTATATGACACACCTCCTGGGTGAGGGGCAAAACCACAACTTGGACTTTACCTAAATATTAACTGGCTTTTAGTTTTGTGTTCATACAGATATATTTTTGAATGTTAACAATTTTCTAAGCTTACTGTGTAAAGTTGTTTTGTCTTATACCTGTTACATCTTCAAACAATGTCTAAGAGCACTACTAAAAAAACTCACAGAACTGATACTATTATTGCAATGCAAAGAGGAAAAAAATTAATAATCTAGTAAGCACTTATACTAAATTTTAGGCAAAATATGTATTGAAAAATCTTATCTCTTTTACTATATGCTATACATTTTAAAATTAGTTAAAAATGCATATATAATAAAAATAAAATCCTTAATCTGCAAACACTTGCATCAGTGCCAATTTGTGAACACTATTATGAAATTTATGGCATACTTTGAAAGTTGTCTCTGGTACACTTACATTGGAGCTTTCTATCGAAGTTATTTTCTGGGATAAAAATGTACACAGTTTATAGAAGTATTTGTAAAATATAGAGGGTTAGAAACTATTTTCTAAACTTAAGCAATCAAGTGGCTAATTACATTTTTTCTACTCTGTAGAATGGTTTAAATGTCCAAGACATTTGAAAAGCTAAATAATGTGGCATGTATGTTTTTTGCTTATACGTATCTTTTTTTCTCTCTTTTTCTCTAATGGTGTCAGAGTCATAAGAAATTAAAAGGAGCATATAAAAGGTAGCTGTGCAGCTATTACATATATCGGTTTAGGAGTGTAATTGACAGTGATACTGGCATCCTAGAAGTTGCCTATGGCTCTGTCAAAGATTAATCTCTTGAAAGATAAACTGTCTTTAATGCATTGCTCTTTCATAATCTCTTAGATTCTGTGATATTACATTATATTACAACTCTTCAAAGAACTCAGAGTCCCTTGCAGATGTTATATATTAGTTCTAAAATTCCCTTCAAGGACAAATTTACAAAGAATTATTGCCTCCCCCCCTTTTTTTTTTGTAGTGAGATTACACTAAACATTTAGCAGCCATAATCAAGTGTTCAGCCTAAATAAATTTCAACCTGTAGTCATAACTATGTGGAAGAACATGCAAAAGCAAAAATAATCATGAGGTAACTGAAATATTAATAGCAATTCATATTAAATTTTAAATTAAAAATCATAACTATTAATATAACAAAAAATAGATCTTTCATAAGAATAGTTTTTATACAAATGAAAGTTAAGAGGATAAATTCCCTTATTTCCTTGTTTGATTACTACACATTTTATGCCTGAATCAAAATATCACATGTACTCCATAAATATACAGAAGCATTACATACTCATCATTAAAAATTAAAAAAAGTTAAAAAGAAATAATTTTAAATGATACACATGTCAGAATAATGTAGGTTTTACAGAGTTTCTTCATAACATTACTCACATATGTGATTCCTTCAAAATTAATTTCAACTAATTTTTTTCCCAGGTTAGACCATATGTTGTTTAATTAGAAAATATGGTGGACTTATTTTTAACTGAATCAGTTTTGTGATTGTGTCTTCAATATGAGCAACATCAATTAAATGTTACCTAAGGGTTTTGCCCACTCTCAACTATTACTTAAGTTAACTCAAACCCAATCTATAATGTGGAAAAGGAAACATATTTATATATGCATGGGCATATCTTTATATTTAAATTGCAAGAAATTAAAGACACTTTATGGCAGCTACCATTAAAGAACATCTGCTATATATCAGGAAAATTAAATGCATGATCTTGAGTCACTAAGAAATCTGAAAGCAATATTTTTCAGATTAGGGTATTAAGAATAAAGTTGAATAAATAACTTCTCTAATATATCCAGTAAGTGAATTAGCTGAAATGTGAACCAAGTGTTGACAAACTTTTAAATTCCCGTGTTACTTTAATTACTTCATATCTAGTGAATACGTCATGTAGATATAAGTTGGGGAGAAACTCAGAAATACACATTAAGCTGCCTTCAAAATTGACACGTATACTGAAATACCTCTTGTTCTCTACTTGCAGAAGTCATCTTGTGCTTGAACAGATGATCACATTCCTGAGACACATTAGACTTTATTAAGCACCAAGTTTATGTAGCTTTAGTAAAAAACAGAGGACAGCCAATACAGCATATTCAATACAGAATAGTGGAGATCTATGAGTTTCAGTGCAAAGTCCTCATCACTTAAGACTGACACACACATGATCAAGAGAGGTGCAGCCATACAGCTGACCAGCTTCTCAGCTTAGGCTTTACACCTTTCAGCCATGTAGACCAATCGGAAGCATATGTCTGGTCCCCACTCCAGTGAACCAGCATCTGATCAATTATTGGTCACTCATAAATTTCTATGTAACTCATAGGGGCCTTTTTGTAGGAGGGGTACAATTCTCTTACATTGTTAGCCAAGGCCATGTTAACTTTGGGGGGTAAGAAAATTTGAGTGGAAGAGAGATATGACAGTTCTCGAAAAGAGAACTTTAAAGAGTCATTACATATTTCAATATGTTGCTTGAATTTTTCAGTGTGCTATAAAAACAGCATGTCCCCAGTAGGGTTGATCCTATTGGAAAAATAGAAGCACTATAAACTTGCAGCCTATGCGTAATGAGAGAGAAAAATCTTTGTTTTGAAAGTAACTGAGAACAGGGTTTGCCTCAACTACAGGTTACTCATCAATTCCTAATTGTTCAATAAACAATATCAAGAACCAGATTTCTACATAGCAACAGCTCACTAATATATATCTTAAAGGATATTTAGGGATATATGTATCTCCTTTCATGGTAATTTATAACACTATGTAATTTAACCTCCCCAAAATATATATTCATATATCTTGACACAATGAAGTAAGCCTGACATAAGAGCATAGAACTAATATTAATATTTTATATTTTAACATATCAGATGAAAGTAAGATGCATCAACTATATTTAAACGAATGCTACTTTGCTATTCTGACTTAGTAATCATTAAAATACCCCATTCTAGATTATTAATACTAGAAAGATGAAATATACAAACTCATTTAACAATTTCTTCACTTTTGTAACTCCCAGAAACTATTCCCCCAAATTTTCATCAGTATTATTATTATTATTAATGACTGATGATAATAATTAATTGGTAATAGATTATAATAAAGAAATAGAAAATATATTAAATGTTTAATTAATATATTGAAATAAAGAAATATAAGATATATTAAATGTTCAAATGTTGCTCCTTTGGCTCTAAAGCATACTTAGAAAAAAACATAATAATAATAAATACATCTAGTCAATAGCTTTAAAAATGGCACCTATTACCTTTGGATATTGTTTTTTCCAAACTGGTTTGTAAAATACATGATCAAAGTACTATTTGTCAATGGTTTCATAAAAGTTGATCTAATAATTGTGTTTATTAGTATAGTCATTTAACCAGATTTCCTATAAGGAGAATTTTTTTTCCTTAGGAGAATTATTTTTAAAAAATTGATATACTGCTAATTAAAAAAATTATAAGTAAAACTTTTACATTTTATAGTCATTCTAAATAAAAGGAAATGTATTTGAAATTCATTTAGTATTTCAAATATTTAGTATGATTTATAAGTTTAATATAATCTTTCATCCATGTGTCATATCAAACTACATTCTTTAGAAATATTTTCAGCTGGCTCGGCGCCTGTGGCTCAACAGGCTAAGGCGCCAGCCATGTACACCTGAGCTGGCAGGTTCTAATCCAGCCCGGGCCCACCAAACAACAATGACGGCTGCAACCAAAAAATGGCTGGGCGTTGTGGCGAGCACCTGTAGCCCCAGCTACTTGGGAGGCGGGAGGCAAGAGACTCACTTGAGCCTAGGAATTGGAGGTTGCTGTGAGCTGTGATGCCACAGCACTCTATTCAGGGTGACAGCTTGAGGCTCTGTCTCAAAAAAAAAAAAAAAAAACAGAAATATTTTCAGCTTTTATTCTTGCGTTTAGTACATGAAAGAGATAAACATCTATATTATTTATTGTAGTAGAATCATGTGTTTCCTCAAAGATGGTTAAATCTTAATCCCTGGATTCGCAAATATGTTAAGTTAGATGGTAAAGGAAAATTCATTAATTCACAGGTAGAATTAAGGTTGCTAGACAGCTGACTTTAAAATCCATAGATTATTCTGAATTATACAGGCAGCTTCATATAATTACAAGGGAATTTAAAAGTGGTAGAGGGACTCAAGAGATGACTTCATAAGAAAGACTTGCTCCAATGTTGCTGACTTTGAAGATGGAAGAAGAGAAACATGTGGCAAGGAAAATAGGAGACCACTAAACTCCAGGTCTCTTTCTCCGGGGAGGTCCCACTTATGAACCTAGACATGACCCCACCAGGCATAAAATTGAACAAATATTCTCCCCCACAAGTCCAAACTCCCAGTCCACACTTTCCCCCCTGCTTGGCGGGCTGAAGTTCTGCCCCCTGCAGAGCACAGGGTGTTTGGTCTTGTCTTAAGGGAACTGAGCATAGTGTGGGCCGCCAACCATCAGGAAGGAATCTGTGACTAACGGAGAAGAAAGATGGTGTGAGAAGAAAGGGACACTCAGTGGGAGGAGGAGCAGTCCCCTGGTTATGAATATGCTCAGCCAATGGTAGTCTTGACCCTCGGTTTGGACTATGTCTGATGGGACGGGGTGCCGTGCCATCTGCTGATGGCACCCACAGCAGGAGAGTGGTTGCTCCTTGTGGACTGAGTTCGGCAGACAGGGCTGGTCCCCAGCCCCTGCTGGGCCTGCAAGCAGAGGCTTGATAGGTTAGGTCTGAGACCTGAGAGCAAGGGCATGGTCTCCTGATTCCAACAAAACCCTCAAGCAGTGGCTTACTGGGTGTGAATCAAGACCTGTGGGCTAGGGCATGGCCCACTGTCTCCAGTGGAGCTGGTGAACAGAGGCTTACTAGGTGAGGACTGAGACCTATGAGAGGAGGATGGTGTCCTGACTCTAACAGAGACTACAAACAGAGGCTTGCCAGGCAGTGAACTGAGACTGCCAGGCGGAGGTGTGGTCCCCTGACCCCAACTGGTCTGGCAGCAGAGGCTAGCTGTGTGTGGACTGAGACAGAAGGGTGGGGCCCAGTGCCCTGACTCCAACAGAGCTGGTGAACATAAGCTTGCCAGGCAGTGGACTGAGACTGGCAGTCAGGGATGTGGTCCCCTGACTCCAACTGGCCTGGCAAACAGAGGCTAGTTTTGTATGAACTGAGACCGGAGGGTGGGGCTGGTACCCTGACTCCAACAGAGCCTGTAAATAAAGGTTTGCCAGGTAGTGGACTGAGACTGGCAGGTGGGGGCATGGTCCCCTGACCCCAACTGGTCTGGCAAGCAGAGGCTAGTTGGATGTGGACTGAGACTGGATGGTGGGGGCATGGCCCCTGGTTCAAGCTGGGCCTGTGAGCAGAGAAGTGAACAACAGTGTGGACTGAGTCTGGCAGGCAGAAGTGTGGATTCTTGCTCCAATTGTGCTGTTGGAAGCCCTTTAATCCCTCTATGTTGGGCAGGGTTTGCACTGCCTGAGACAACTTGGTTGGAACCCGTGTCTGGGGCTTTCCACTTGGGGACATTCTGAGGTTGACCTTCAAGTTCTGTAGCAGAAAAGAAGTAAAGGGTGGGGGCTGGGTGCCCCCCATAGCTGTTTGTATCTCTTCACAGTCAAGATACGTATTTAATATTGTGGTTTCTTAGGATAGGGTATAGGTTGGCTGATATGAAACAGAGATAGCTTGCACTATCTCACCAAGTAGGTCCTCAGGTTCTCTGGCTAAAACTCTGAAAGAGGCCTTTGTAAGGTTGTAGGAAGCAAGTCTAAATTACAAGGCCTAGCAGTTTGGTAAGGTGCTATCTCTACTACCTGGGAACCCCAATTCAATCTCACCCTTCCAGTTCTAATAAGCAAATGGTGGAATATAAATATGGTGTGGACCCAACAGAAGAACTGTGGCAACATGAATAACCAGAGAAGATCCTACCCCCCGAAATGACAAAAGAGAATCAACTGAAGATGTCATGCATAAACAGATGACAGCAATGTCAGAACCAAATTCAGAATATGGATTGCAAATAAGATAAATAAAATGGAAGAAAAGATAGAAATTGAATTCCAAAGAGTAGTTCTAAATTTGTTTCAAGAAATTAATGAATTCAAAGCCCAAGTCACCAAAGATAAAGATGTAATGAGAAAAGAGATATCAGAGCTCAAGGAAACAAAAAACTTAGTTGAGGAGCTCCAAAACACAGTAGAATCCCTAAATAATAGAGTTGATGAGGCAGAAGAAAGGATCTTTGAAACTGAAGACAAAGCTTTTGAATGTTCCCAAACACTCAACAAATGGAGAGCAAAAACCGATCATTCCCTGAGAGAGTTGTGGGATTACTCCAAAAGATCAAACATTTGTCTTATAGGAATTCCCAAAGGAGAACAGGATGGTCCCAAAGGTACTCCAAGAGATTTTGGAGGAGAATTTCCCAAACCTTGCAAGAGATACAGAACTTCAGATAGCAGACAATTTCAGAACACCAGCGAGACTCAATCCAAATAAAGCATCTCCTGGACACATTGTGATTAACTTTGCCAAAATTAAGATGAAGTGGAAAATTCTGCAAGCAGCCAGACTTAAGAAAAGCATCACCTACAAAGGGAGAAATATCAGAATGACTGCAGATCTCTCAGCCAAAACATTTCAAGCCAGAAGAAGATGGTCATCAACCTTCACTCTCCTAAAACAAAACAACTTCCAGCCCAGGATCCTGTATCTAGCTAAACTGAGTTTCATTTGTGATGGAGAAATCAAATACTTTAATGACATAGACATGTTGAATAAATTTGCCATAACTAAACCAGCTCTCCAGGATATTCTCAGACCCATCCTCCACAATGACCAGCACAATGCTCTACCTCCAAAGTAAACTCACCCAGAAATTTTTGAACAAAACCCAACTTCCACAGTGGTGAAAGGATTAAAAATGTCCACTGG
>CAUYRH010020625.1:0-63064 GCA_963574655.1 Perodicticus potto | reverse complement strand
GGCGCCCACCACAGCGCCCGGCCATTTTTTGGTTGCAGCCGTCATTGTTGTTTGGCGGGTCCAGGCTGGATTCGAACCCGCCATCTCAGGTGTATGTGGCTGGCGCCTTAGCCTGTTGAGCCACAGGCACCGAGCCAGACTTTTAGAACTTTTAAGGGGGGATTGTGACGTGCCTCTCCAATGAGGGGGTGGGAACCAGAGGGGTTACTTCACTTGCTTACAAATACAAGTGAAGTATTAACTGGGATGGGACTAGAGCTCTGCCCTGTGGCATTTCTTGTGGTCTCTTTCCTGCCATGTCACAGAGTTCTGACTGCACAGAGCTGTCATCTTCTGCAGGGGAGAGTTGCAGTGATGAACATGCTTTTTAAGGACCTGAGATTAGAGACCTGGAGATCAAATTTTCATCTAGTCTCTGGCACCAAAGTGCCCTGTGACCAGCAGCAGACAGGCTGCTGATAGGGTGCCTTGTTATTTCCCTGTGACTTCTCCTTCTTCCGCAGGCTGGATCTAGGTCCTTACTGGGTGGTCTCAGAGAAGTATTCCGAGACAGTGAAGGCAGACACGGTAAAACCTTTTGAAACCTTAGCTCCAAAACTCAACCCCTATCACTGCCGCCTTTTCATACTGATCAAAGCCAGTCACTGGGCCACATTCAGGATGTAAGGGAAACAAACTCCAGCTCTTGATGAGAGGAACAGCAGAGTTCCATTGCCGAGGATCATCTGAGATAGGACTTATTACGTCTTTTCAGTGGTCTTTGCAAAACACATCTTTCATATTTGGCAGTCTGGAAATTGAAAATCCCAATAGAAACGGCATAATAATCCTGCTAATTCCATTTCCTGCATGTTTTAGGTGTTGCCTCAATTTTCATATTGTCTGTGAAGTGCTCTTAACTCCGTTGTTGTTACTGTGGGGGGAGGGGGGTCGTCTTACGAAAGAAATGAGCATCTGTATGTGGACCATGTGACCACTCAGGTGCACGTGCATCAGAGGATGTCCAAGTGGATGTTTTAATTTTGTATTTGAATGATGATTTGTTTTCCAAAAAAGATATCTTATGGCACCAAAGAATGTGTAACATCAAAAGAGAAAACCCAAATTCGAAATAGATGCAAAGCTAATTTAAAAATAGAAGAGTAGAGAAATAAGATGAAGCCAGAAATGGGGCTTAAAATGCATGCTATTATATCCTTCACTACCTTTGATAGGCAGACTACAGCCTTGACTCTGAACATCCTAGGAGACGTCCTGAAGACCACAACACGGGCCCACTGCTGAGAGAGAGGAAGTGGGAATTATCATCTCTTGGTCACAGAGTCTTCTGTCAAGATTCCATTCTCTCTCTTGGATTTTATAACTATTTATATCTGAGTCTATAATTCTTCTCTCTCTCTTTTTTATAGTTTGAGTGGGCTCCTCGTGATCAATTTCTTCTTTAATGTGTGATCTTAAGGAAAAGCAGAGACCGAATGCTGAGACTCTCCGGCTTCTGTGCTGTCAATGGTGCTGAACCAGGCGAGGACCCAAGGTGAACAGAGGTCTAGATTTCTACAAATATCTACACTGTAGATGAGAACGAATTACAATTCAAAAGACGTCTATGTTTCTTCTGATGCTGCTTTAAACCCAGGCCTCTCCTAACACAGTCTTTTTCACATTACGGAGTTGGATTCCTGTAACAGAGGAGTTGGATCTTCTTGACTAGTTCATCAAGAAAGGCTTGGGCTTCCCTATTCGTTTCTACTTTACCTCCTGAAATAACCTTAGGTTTATATTTTACTGATCCTTTTATTAGGACTGTGGACCTAGCTGTGTTCTCATACTAAATCTTGTGGCAGATTTTTCTAGGGGTCTGTTTTTTTTTTTAATTTCATCTTTTCAATTATTTCTCAAATATCCAGTTTACCCTGTTTTCTGTCCCTTCCTATGAGCTCTTTTCATGTAGTCAAGGCAAAGTCCCAAAGACTCGCTCCCCATCCCAGAACTGTCATCTGCCCCCAGCTGCACAGCACCAGCCTCTGTGAGACAGAGAGTAACAGAGAAAGAAATCTTATCTCCAAGACAAGACAAGGAGCAGATAAAGGACTCTGAGGCTGTCTCCTATGCTGTGCCCTGAGGGGTTTCCGAGAAAGTGGCCTCTTTCAAAACACTTTTAAAAAAAATGTATCAAAGAGCAAAAGCTCTAGGGTACCCAGCTGAGTGAGGGTGCTCTATTTCCCTGACCCCAGCAGCCATCTTTTGGAAATATATCAAATATATATATTTGCTTGCTTGCTTTAGGAGAAAACCTAGTATTGATTGCTCTGGAATGCTGCTCCCTGTCAAATGAAGATCTTTTTTTCAAGAATAAGACCAAGCCAAAAATGCCCAACTTCCCCTCCCCCCTCCCCCACCCTCCCCACCCCCACCTCCACCCCCACCCCCGCCAAACTGCTGTTTCTTTTGGCCACTGTGTTTATTGGGGTAATCAAAGAGGCAAACAGATTAAAAATCACCTTCACATAGTTAGTCTACAAAATTGAAAGGGGTGCCTAGCTGTGGTAGAAAAATTCAGAACAAGTTATTTTAGACAATGGTCCTGTGATTGTTTTGAAATAATTTATTTATCGGGCGGTGCCTGTGGCTCAAGGAGTAGGGCGCCGGCCCCTTATACCAGAGGTGGTGGGTTCGAACTCGGCCCCGGCCAAAAACTGCAAATAATAATAATTTATTTATCTGACCTAACTTTCTCCATCTCACTCTCTCTCTCTCTCTTCCTCTCCCTCCTTCTCTTTCCGTTCCCTAGAAGAAATGAGAAGACTGTGTTGCTTTTGAACTGTTTTGAACTCCCTGCTCCTTATTCCTGTGTGGCTAATCAACCACTAAGTCACATTTGTTGTCCCATCTCGAAGCTCTTAAATAATGAAGTGGCAGAATCGTGAGTGGCTGAGAACCTGGACTCAGAATGTACATTTACAGGGTTTGACTACTTGCAGTCTGGGCCACCAAAGGCTAGTTGTTCAGCCTAAACATTACCACCTGTAAAATCCTGGAAGCAGTAGAATCTAATTCATAAAGTTGTTGCTTAAACATATGTGATGTACTAGAACAGTCCCTGACCCGTAACACTCCCCTGTGTGTTGTCCTTGTTTTTTATTGAATTTCTTTGCTTATTTATTTTCCGGCTCCTCAGAGTCCCAGTTCCGCCTCCTCAGAGTCCCAGTTCCGCCTGGACACCTGCAGTAGCTTCCTCACTTCTCCCTGCATCTGCCTCCTCCATGCTCATTTTCATCCAGTCCATCCTCTCCTGGTGCAGCCAGAATGAACGATGAACACCAAAAACAAAACCAAAACTCCAGTGACGTGGTGTGTGTGGGAGAGAATGTGGAGGTGACCAGAACCATGAGAACACAAGCTGTGGGAACTGAGAAAATTTAAGAAAGGCTTTGGATTGTATCCTGCAGTAGGTTAATATTTTGTCCAAGATTGTGGAAAACATTGGGGGACCCGGTTCACAGCTGGTTTGCCCCATACTCCAACCCTGGAACCTTTCCCCTCATTGGGCACATCTCACAGAGCTCCTAGTCATGTCTAACACAGATGGCACCACTGTATCCTGGGAAATCTTCAAGATTCTACTAGATCACTGGTTTATGTTAAGAGATTTCATTAACTAGTCTCTCAGCGAGAGTTTGCTGTGTAACAATCTACCCCCAAACTTGGTGACTTAATTACCATCCATGGCCAGGTGTGGTGGCTCACGCCTGTGATCCTAGCACTCTAGGAAGCCAAGACAGGTGGATTGCTTGAGCTCAGGAGTACAAGACCAGCCTGAGTAAGGGTGAGAGCTCATCTATTCTAAGAACAGGAAAATTAGCCAGACATTATGGTGGGCACCTGTAGTGCCCGTGGGATGCTAAGGCAAGAGGATCACTTGAGCCCAAGAGTTTGTGGTTGCTGTGAGCTAGGGCACTATGGCACTCTACCAAAGCTGTCTCAGAAAACAAACAAAACAAAACAGGAAAAGCCATATCTCACGTGACCCAGAGTTCCTGGAGAATTGGCTGACTTAAGCTGGTTTCAGCAGATCACTGCTCAGTTTGTTGATATTTCTGCAACTCAGCTGGGATTCTACTCTATGTTGAATTTGGGATAAATCATCTTAGTTTAGAAATCCCTGGTTCATGATGTATCACTGCTCTTCTTCCTGGACCAGCATCTAGCCTGAGTTTTTCCTTCTCAATAGTGATGGTGAAAGTGCAAGGGGCTTAGTGAAAACATGTGAAACTTCTTAAGGCGTCAACTCAAAACCAACACATCATCAATTGTACTTCATTCAGTTGCCCAAACTAATTCACATGGTCAAATCTGGAGAAGAAAATAATGTGCCTGTTATTGTGTTTGTAGACTTTCTGGTGTTAAGAAATTTGCAGCTGTGTCTGAGCTATTACCAAAGGCACGATTGCCATCATGGGACAACAAAGGCCTCATTGGCAAATACTGTGTCTCTTTCTGAGAGCAGAGATCTCAAATTCAAATATGTACAGAAGTCAGCAGCTGATAGAAAGAGTGAACCGAGTTGAGCAGGAAGCATAGTTAAATGGAAAAGTTTGACCTATCTAGAGTGAGGGTGGAGGACTGTTGAGAACGCCAGTCTCCTGTTCCTAGTAATAGTGCAATGACTATTCTAACATTTCCATATAGGGGGCACTCTTCTGAAAGCACTGCCTACATTCATTCATTTAACCCTTAAGTTTATTATTATTATTTCCATTTACAGATGAGAAAAATGAAGCACAAAAAGGTTTGGTAGTTTGCTCCTAATCACAGAGGTGAAATTCTATAAATCAGAGAATCTGGCTCCAACGTCCATTCTTTATTAACTTTAGAGGCTGAAAAGAACGGTCAGGACACTAGACACCACCTAGTCTTTTATTTAATTAATTTATTTATTTGGAAGAAGAGAAAAATGCAGACTTTTATTCGGAAGCATTCAATTTTTACGTTTTTAACTAAAATAAGTACAAATCCTTATGTGGGCCATATTTATGGGGCCAGATTTAACAGGAGACCTCTCTGATTTAAGACCATTATCTAACTTAGAGAGTAGGTCTGATCAGGAGAATTTTATCATCCTGAATTAGGGGAAGCTACTCCAGGCCTCCAACCCTTCTGGAAAAGTACTAGACTCAATTGAAGCTTCAAAAATCAATCCTCAAGATTTTAGCAGCGTCTTCACGAAAGTCTGGCCAATTCTCCTACCCTGGCATTGGCCCAGGGTATCAAGTAGGCACCATCTGACATCAGCCAGTCCTTCAGAGGGCATTGGAAATTAGAACTGGGGTCCAGAATGGAGCCTAGCCTGGGCTTCCATAGCAGGCATGGGGCCAGCTGTGGGCCTTTTCACTCTGGGTGGCTCAGCTTCCTGCAGCTAATTGGGCAGGTGGGAGATGTCTCAGGTCAAAGCAGCTGTGCTTTAACATGGTTGTTGAAAATTTAAGGAGTTGAAAGAATAAACATCCCTAGGATGATGAGAGGATGTGAAGACTAGTGATGAAAAATTCACCACACAACACACACAGAGCAGAGCAACGCATGAGGCGTGCCAGAGAGGACGTCTGAACGCTCGGAGGAGGAGATACATTGCTCAGAGACAATGTTCCCCTCTTTCTCCTACAGCTTTTCCTTCGTTCGCCCAAAGTCACAAGGCAAGTCCTTGTGGGACAGGGCCCTCCTCTCCTGAGCCTGTATCAGACGTTGTTTATGTGTGTCAGAGAAGGGGAAGGATTTTTCCGTGTCTTCCTTGCAGATCTAAAAAGTGTCCCTTAAGCCCCAGTCCTTCTGTTGGTGTCATCTGTCACTCTCATGCTATAAAATCCAGCCTATTTGTTGTTGTGCTTTCAGCGGGGATAACAGGCACATCTCTTTTTTGTTGAATGCAACATTTTCCTCCATGATCAACCCCACCTCTTCTTCTGTCAATTTGAAAGAAAAGACCATTTTTTTTTTTCCTCTGCAAAATTCCCCACCCTCCAAGTTTTTGGCAGAAACAGATGCTGGGATTTCTGAAGGTGGGAAAATAAGTGGTTAGATCCTCAAGTTATGTTTTTTTAGCACTTTATGTAACAAATCCTGGCAATATTTACCCATTTGTATTATCTAGAGGGTTGTTATTTGCTGTGCCTGCTGTTTTCTGAACAGCACATAGGAGGATTAAAAAAAATAACAAGCAGATCCCTTCCTCGCTGTGTCCAAGAAGGCTGGGATGTGGCTAATGTGGTTGACAACACCAGGGTGGAGGGCCACGTTCTGTCCGTGGTCCTGGCCGCTGTGTTCCTGGCTGCTGCATTCCCGGCAGCAGAGCAGGTCACAGGGCCTGGGAAAAGCTCTCACGTACACACCTTGTGGTGTTAATTCCTTCTTATAAACATGACATGTTCACTGTAGAAATATCTGAGAAAATACTAAAGGAATGAAGAGAATAGCCTTCTGTATTTTTCTCCATCCGTGACTAACCTTAGAAGTTTGACGCATGCACTCTCCTATGCACCATTCAGAGTTACCCCGTAAGTAAATATTAACATCCAAATGTGTGTTTCACTCGAATGGGCTCCCACAGCATGACGGACTTGAAATGCCTGTGTGATGTTCAATACCATTTTAATCTATTCACTTATGGGTAAATATGGAGGCTATTTTCAACTTTTCACTTCTATGAAAGCAACCTCGATGAACGTTCTCGCTCGTCATTCTTTGTGCTTCATATTATTACCTCGGGCTACTCCTCATTGAGTCAAAGGGAATGGATATTTTTAAGGCTCTTGACAATTTTGCCACATGATTAGGAAATTGGAACAAGCTTCCACTATAGACCAGGTTGATGTGAGATTGCAGTTGGGGCTTGCCAGGGAGAAATCTACAGCAGCGGGGGGGAGGGGGATGGTGGGTCCCTGGGGTGGAGTCTGTGTTTGAAACAGGACAGTCAGGGATGTTGCCTCTCAAGTGACAGACACTGAATCAGGGGAGAAGGAGCCACAGATTCTTACTAAGAATCTCTTTCCCCTTATTTCTTCTTATCTTTACTAAGATTCTTAGTAAGAAGCAGCAAATAGGTCCCAGCAATATTCACCCTTTTGCATTATCTAGAGGGTTGTTATCTTCTGTGCCAGTTCTCAGCAGGAGCCAGGATGTGTTAGAGTGAAGATTCAGGCCAGAATCTTCCTTGCTTTGTCTTAGGCAGGAGAAGGTTTGACTTAGTGAAGAATAGTAAGAAGGATGGTCTGACTGTTGGCTTTGAGCTTCCTGACCCGTCAGAGCAAGAAGGAAAACTTCAGTTCTGCTTCCCACACAGGCACAGCTGTCAGTGCTTTCTGAGATTCTTTTTTTTTTTTTTAATTAAATCATAGCTGTGTACATTAATGCAATCATGGAGTACAATGTGCTGGTTTTATATACAATTTGAAATATTTTCATCAAACTGGTTAACATAGCCTTCATGGCATTTTCTTAGTTATTGTGTTAAGACTTTTATATTCTACATTTAGTAAGTTTCACATGTACCCTTCTAAGATGCACTGAGGGGATGGTCCCACCAATTACCTTCCATCCACTCATCCTTCTCCCTCCCCTCCCCCTCCTGTCCCCCTTCCCCATATTCTTGTGCTATAATTGGGTTATAGCTTTCATACGAAAGCTATAAATTACTTTCATAGCAGGGCTGAGAACATGGGATATTTTTCCTTCCATTCTTGAGATACTTTGCTAAGAAGAATATGTTCCAGCTCCATCGTTTGGAGAATACTGAGAGATCTAAAAATAGACCTGCCATTCAATCCTACAATTCCTCTACTAGGTATATATCCAGAAGACCAAAATTCACAGTACAACAAACATATTTGTACCAGAATGTTTACTGCAGCCCAATTCATAATTGATAAGTCATTGAAGAAGCCCAAGTCCCCATCAACCCATGAATGGATTAATAAATTGTGGTATATGTACACCATGGAATATTATGCAGCCTTAAAAAAAGATGGAGACTTTACCTCTTTCATGCTTCCTGAGATTCTTACCCTAGGTGGATCTGCTAGTTTACCAGGAAGCACATTCCAGTGGCTAATTCACCCATCGACACCTGTGGCTTGTCATCTTCATTCAAATACAGCAATGTGCCTGTCTTATAGAAGCTCAGTTGGCCTCTGGCTCAGGATCTACCCTTCAGACTGTTCAGAAGTTCAGAGGGAAAGCAGATTTTGATGGACACTACTAAGGTGAAGGAACTAATGATTAAATTCCTGTTGGGTAAAGTCCCATAGAAACTCTAATTTTCCATTAATAATTATTTGTAATTTTAGTAATTATTAATACCCATAATTATTATCAATAATGAAAAGAATGCTAGCTTACACATACGGAGAGGTTGTCTCCCCAGCACTGTACTAAAGAGCTTTATATGGATTATCTCATTTTAATCATCACAACAACCTTAAGAAGTAGGTGATATCATCCTCATGTTTTCAGAAGAGGAAATCTGGGCTGGGAGTGCTTATGTAACTTTCCCACAACCACAGAGCCAGTAAGTGGTGGAGCGGGGACTTGAACCCACTTCTGTCTGACTCTGGGGCTTGAGCGCTTGATCACCGTACCATGTTGCCTCCAGGATCGCCTGGGTATTTCAGGTTAGAGTGACCACTGCCAGAGCCATACCTCATCTCGTGAAATGCTGATGCGCAGCCCTTTGGAAGAGTCTATTCAGTTAACTAGGTCCTGAGGAAGGTGGGCCCAGTCTTCCCTCTAACACACCCGGGCTCCTGCTGAGAACTGGCCTAATCACGGCCTTCAGAGTGGCCGAGGGGCTCAGTTTGGCAGAGGGTTCATGCAGCGTCCCTTCTCTATGTCACTGGCTCTGCTCCTGGCTGAGTGGAAAGCCCTTTGCACTGTCCCTGGAGGCCTGTCCCAGACCCACTTGACATAAATGAGCAGTCCCCTGGGCTTCTCTTACAGCTGTGAGAACAAGCAAGGTCTGTTGAAGGGGCCCTCAGAAGGAAGCTCCATAGGGCACCCAGGGGCTCCCTGCTCATCCTACAAAGTCCTGCTGAGATATCCCTGTCCCCTTATCTCAACCACACCCTCCAACAGTCTGACATAACTCCGTCATTGCCCTGAATATTGCTGTGTGGGAGGGTGTAAAATACCCACTAGATTTTCCCTTGTCTACAAGACTGGCCCCTTAGATCACAGAGATTTAGATATGCAATTGCTCTTCCTGCCTGGGAAGTGAGTGTGATTTTGATCACCCTTTACAGAGAATGATGCTGAGGCCCAGAAACCTTCTGCAGCCTGCTCTGGGTCACACGGCAGGAGTGCTCGGGTGCAGATACCGAGGAGATGGCTCTGGAGTCCACGCTCTTCACCCTCCTGTAGAAATGAGGTGAACAGATCTGCGTTTGGATCCTGGCCCTGCCACACTCCTGCTGCGTGTGTGTGGGTACATTCTCTGACTCCTCGGGGCCTCAGTTTCCCAACGTGTGACCTGCAGGTGCCCCCTGTGCTCTGCAGGGCATCCGTGGGGATTGAACATGACAGGGCATTCAGCTCGCCCAGGCGGAGTGCCCTCCGTGTCACCAAGCGACCTCACTCTACTCGGGTTTGCATTCCACTTCTACTTCCACACTGTGCCCCCTGTTTCAAAGCGACACAGGGGGTTTCCTCCTCTGGGAAAACAGTGAAATTGCACCTTGATCCAAGCAAAAGAAAGGACGCGACGTGAGGAAGGAGGAAAGCCTAGAAGTAGCAGTCTCTAGCTCACTCTTTTCTTGTTCTTTTCTCGCCCATACTCCCGCGTTTCAAGACGTGCTGACTTCCTAGACCCAATCCACCCCCGGATTCCGTTTCTGAGTGGGATACTATGATGTAACAAGATACAAGGAGAAGCCAGCTCCCCTAGAATAAGAATCCATTTTTGGAGCTTCCCTGCAAATGTGACCCTGTTCCTCCGTCCCCCTCCCTACCCCCAAACCAGCTCATCCAGGTGGGGCCTGCAGGAGGGAAACCGGAGCAGAGAGGCGTGCTGTTGCTCTGTCATCGGCTCTGCCCCCATCAGCAAAATGTGGAGTCAGATTACTCAAGGCCTCATTTATTAATTGGGAATTGGAGCCCCTTCAGGAGAAGACTGGGCAATCGTTGAGGAGCTGAGCTGCAATGAAAGAATTTAATTTGAAGCATGAGTCAATTCAATTGAATCCTGAAAATCATTCTGATGTGCTCCCAGGGGGCTCTATTTGAAATCAATAAATGCACCCGTGTCAGAGTCTACCGTCTACATTCTCTCCCTTGCTGGCCCCTAGCCAGGGGAAATCATTCAAAGGGACCAGGTTTCAGCTC
This sequence comes from Perodicticus potto, assembly GCA_963574655.1. Classification (NCBI taxonomy): domain Eukaryota; kingdom Metazoa; phylum Chordata; class Mammalia; order Primates; family Lorisidae; genus Perodicticus; species Perodicticus potto. Next base: position 52,696 of record CAUYRH010020625.1, on the reverse strand, counting down.
AGACAGAGAAACGTCTGCGGAATGCATGAAATAAGGCACTTGTTGGCCCTGTGAGCTCTCTCTCTCTTTTCCTTTCCTTTTTCTTTTCTCTCCCTTTCTATCTCTCTTCTCTCCCCCCTCTTTGTCTCCTCTGTCTTTCTCTTTCTTCCCCTCTTTCCCTCCTTTTCTTTCTCCCTTTTCTCTCCTTCTCTCTTCTCCTCTCTCTCACTCTCCTGGACCTCCTTTCTTTATTTGTCAACATTCACTCTGGCACTTCCTTTTCTTTCCTCTTTTATCACAACTCTTTCTTTCCTGGCTTCAAAAATGCCTACTAACCCTTTCCTGGACAATCTTACAACCTGCATGCATGACTCTGCCCAGGCATTTCAAGCCAGTTCACTGTAAAAACGCCCTTGTGGGCTCAGTGGGTTAAGGCACCAGCCACATACACCTGAGCTGGTGGGTTCGAATCCAGCCTAGGCCCGCCAAACAACGATGACGGCTGCAACCAAAAAAATGGCCGGGCGTTGTGGCGGGTGCCTGTAGTCCCAGCTACTTGGGAGGTGGAGGCAAGAGATTCACTTGAGCCCAAAAGTTGGAGGTTGCCGTGAGCTGTGATGCCACAGCACTCTATCCAGGGTGACAGCTTGAGGCTTGTCTCAAAAAAAAAAAACAAACAAAAAACGCCCTTGTGAATTTGTGGTGCCAACCACCTCAGCACAGCCTGTATGACTTTGAGGTCAGGTCTGTTGCAGCCAGAAATTCTGAGAATGTTGTAAAGGGCAGCTTCTGGGACATCATATGGTTAGGACTAGCACGTCTCAAACCTTAACGTGCAGAACCACCCCGGAAGCCTTGCTAAAATGCAGGGTCTGATAGACTATGTCTCACATGGGGCACGAGATTCTGAATTTCAAACAGGCTCCCAGGTAACGCTGAGGCTGGTGGTCTAAAGCACTGCCCTTGGCATATGGTTGTATGGTCAGACTGTGTGGTATGAACTGAGACCCTAAAAATAAGTCACGGGCTGGTAGTGCACAGAATAACTTTTGCTGGTAAACAGGCGAAGGCTTTTGAACTTCTAATAAATTCTGTGTTAATTTTTCTGAGCAACAGAAAGTTATAACCAAGCACCTGTGGTATTATAAATAATGCTGTTTGAGATGAGTTTGGAAAAAAGCATTTAATTTCCTAACTGAGTTGACTTATATAAAATTAATAAGGAATTGGTGGGTGGTATGAGTTGTGTGGGTGTAACAGTGCTGTGAATGTGATGAATGAACGAATGAAGCTGGGCTGGCAGAGGGGTGGCACAGTGCAGAAGAACATGGGCTTTGGAATGAGGTCAAGACTTGGGCTCAGACCCTGATCCTGCCAAACAAATCCTCTTTGAACCTCACCGTTCTCAGTACACAACGGAGCTATTCTTGTCTACCCTGCAGAGTTGTTGTGAAGACAGAAAAGATAGTTGTGGGACATGCCAGATGCAAGAAGAGCTAATGGTGATAATAGCGGCGATTTTACTATTGCAGTGGGATCGGTGGGCTGGGACTGAGGAGTACATACTAGTTTTAAAGGATACTGGGCAGGCTTAGAAGGCCTGTGGGGTGGAATGATCTGAGCTGGTCATTTCTTTCTTGATCATATTGTAGGGTACTGATTCATCTCTCTCTATCCAGCTGAGTCACAGTTGCTAATAGGGGAACCGGAAAGCCACAGTCTTTCCACATAATCTCTCATTTGTGTCCCACAGAACTAAGGCACATAAGCAGGAAAGGAACCTCTTTTTTAGATAGCATGAAAAGCCCATAGCATGTGTGTATGTATGTGAGTATTCTCAAAAGAATTGAAAATGGATATCCATACAAATACATGTACATGCTTGTCTATAGCAGCAGTATTCACAGTACCCTAAAGGTGGGCAGCTGCATTCCATCAGAGCAAGGAAGAGCACGAGGGAAGAATTAAGGGTAAACACCAGAGTCTGGGTAGCCTTGCTAGGGCACAGTCCCTGACCTGCAGGAGCTCATGAGCTAGGAGGATAGAAAGATAACCACTTGCAGGGGTAGTTAGGAATGTGTGCAAGGTACGGAGGTGGTGGGGTTGACCCATCATTAATGAAGAATTCCAGGGCCTTGAAGTAGGAGTTCATGAGAAAAGGATGCAAATAGTACATTTTTTGAAACAATGAATAGGCTAGATTGGTAGAGAACGGGAAGGAAAACCAGCAGAGAGGCAGAAGTGGGATTATCATGATTTGGCAGCTGGTCCATAAGGAGGGAAGGATGGAGATAGGAAGTAGTTAACGGTGACTTTTCTGTTGTTTTTGTTGGTGGTGGTGGTGGTTGAACAAGTGGGTGGTTGTGCTGGCAACTAAGATAAAGATCACAGGGAGAAGATCGCAAGGAACAGCGAGTCTTCGGGACAGAGCTCAGTCATGTTCCACATTGCTGTTCTTCAGCTTTCTTTGGTTATTATTTGATAACACACACACACAGAGTATTAGTCATTGCTGTTATTGCTGTGCAGCAAAACTTAGCGATTTTAAACAACAAACACTTAATGTTTCTGAAAGTCAGAGTTCTGAGAATGACTTAGCCACTCAAGGTCTCTCTGGAGCTGCTGTCAAGATACGGCCCAGGCTGCCATCATCTGAAGGCTTGACTGTGGCCAAGGATTCACTTCCAAGATGGCCCATGCAAGTGGCTGCCGGCTTCTCTATACAGTCTCCACGTGTAACTAATGCTTTCCAGAGTAAAGCAGTCCAAGTGCTGAAGAATGATCAGGAAGCTGCAGGGTTTTGTACAAGCTAGACCCCTGAGTCATATCCTGTCACTTCTGCTTTATTTTATGTTAGAAGTGAGAGACACCAAAAAATTTGTGGACATAGATTAAAACTAGCACACACCACAGATAGGTGCATGTATACATATATATGTGTATATATGCTTGTGTGTGTTTATTTATGCAGTGCCTATACTCAATAAGTGTTTATAAAGGAAATAATTTCACTGTATGCAGAAATTTTATTCTGCATTTAATATATTTTAAACATATAATATATGGTATTAAGACCTAAATATATCATATACTTTGCAGTCAGGCTGGCTTGGGTTTGAACTTCAGATCCAATCTGTGCAAACTTGGGCAAGTCATTTATCTACTCCAAAGCTCAGTTTCTTCATCTATAAGGTGAGAATAATGGCACTCATATATCCCAGAATTGTTACAAGAATTAAAATAATGTAATATGTACACAGGATTTAGTCACCGCCTGGAACATAGTAATTATTATGTCTTACTGTTTGTATTGTGCATCCCTGAATGGAATGGCCTTTCATGTGCTCTCCATGTGTTTCCTGCTGCTCTTTCCCCTGGGCTTGTGGTTGAGGCTTTAGGGATTCAGACATTCAGGGATGAGCTATCACAGGGGCCTCCGAGTGTGAAAGGAGCTGTCCTTTCTGTTCTAGTAAAAGCACAGGGTAGCTGCCTGTTTTGTATTTGTGGTAGGAGTCCAGGAAGAATGGAGCCTGATGTCAGCCAGGCTGGCCATAGATGTGATTAATTGGCTGTCCAATCTGAGAATTCACAGTTCTTCCCATAGATACCAGATTACAGCAACTTGTTAGACAAAAGTTCTTCCCAAAGCCTGTTTGAGTTACAGCTCTAATGTCATAAGCCTTATTCAGGTGAACATGATTTCTTCCCCATGCTTTCTTTTGCCAGGAATCAGTGAGTTATTTAGGTGCATTTAATAGTGAGGACATGAACAAAAAGATGGTTTTCCTCCTTTGTGAAAGTGATTTTCGAATTTTTTTTTTTTACCTTTAAAAGAGACAACCTCTTCAATTGACCCACAGAGTTGAGATTTTCAGGAAAATGTAGATGGGCTTGTTTTCATGATCAGGTAAGGATGATTAATGGGCTCACCACAATTATAGCTGGATTTCACTATAAATGAAATGAACTCGCTCTTGCAAATTTCACTGTGTATACTCTGGGTGCCGCTCCTCACAGACAAGGGGCAGTTTGTTTTCCGTTCCTGCCTCATGCCACAGATACTGCTCGTGTTTCCTGCACTCTCTTGTGACATTCAAAGTACATCTAGAATGCTAAGATTCTCTCATAAAATAATTATATTTGAGGCATCACATGAATAATAGGACAGTGAGAAAAAGAAACGCAATGTTCTGGGACTTTTTAACCTCCATGGCATCCGACTGTAGAAAGGTTTCTTTTATGTTCATCAGTGTAATCTTTATTCCAAGCCCATCCTCTTAAGGGAAAAGCTTCTTCTAGTGTTTTTCAGAGTGGATGAAAAGCCTGTGTAAGTGTCAGATGGCATTGATAATTGAGGTGGGCAAGCGACTAGCACCCGCTAGAAGGGCCTCTGCTTCTCCTCAATCTCTCCTACCCAAGGGACTTGATGGCCCCCAGGCCACTGAAGTTGGACCATGTGGGCAGGATATTGGTGGGGAAAATGTTGGGCATATAGTGTCCTCCTGAGCTCAGATCAATATTCTGAACCACAGATCTCCTAAGCACCATTAGTGACCGTAAATTTTTTGAAATTCTCCCCTGCCAATTCCATCCCACTCCCAAATAATTCTTAGTGATACTGGAATTTCAGGGTCTTGGTCTCGGCAATTCGAAGAAGGAATCGACGGACCACAATAGTGGTGGTAAGTTAGGATTTATTTACAGGAAAGAATTATAAGTAGAGGAAGAACTAAACCTCCAGGCAAGAGGACCCAGGAGGGGAGCAAACTTTCTTGCTCCCTCTCTAAGTTTCAGCCAAGGTCTGCCTCTGGAGGGAAACAGGCGGCTCTCCCTGTTCTCTCTCCGAGGTCTAGCTGAGGTTGGCTTCTGGAAGGGAGCAGGCAGCTCTTCCTGCTCCCTCTCTGAGGTCTAGTCAAGGTTTGCTTTTGGAGGGAGCAGGCAGCTCTTCCTGCTCCCTCTCCGAGGTCTAGCCGAGGTCGGCTTCTGGAAGGGAGCAGGCAGCTCTTCCTGCTCCCTCTCCGAGGTCCCACCGAGGTCTGCTTCTTAGCTGTTCTCTCTTTGAAGTCCTGCTGAAAATCTGCCCTTGAGCTCTCTGCTTAGGGGTTTATGTAGTCTCAGGGACTTGCCTTGTCGGAGCTTCTTAGGGGCGGGTCTTCATTAGTTACAGCCAGCTGTCCAATGAAGACCCAGGCCCCTGAGACTGACATGGTATTGACCAATCATATTTGCACGTGGAGCAGACAGCAAGGCGCCAATGTCTTCCGCACAGGTCTGGCCCTTTCGCAAGCTGGTTTCTCTATCTGCCACAGCATCAGCGCTGCCAGGGCCAAGGCAGTGGTTGTAGAGCTGCCTTGTCCTGCATCATTAGCATAACCATGTCCATGATGGGAGACAAGATGTGTGTGTGTAGGGGGGGTGGGGGGGTGGGGGGTGGAAGAGCCTGCCGCACGAGAGATAACTTACGGCTGAGACTTTGGGGAATGAAGGAGGTTTCTGTGCATTGATTCACTATAGGCTGAATACATAATATGGCAGGGGCAGAAAAACTCCAGCAGCACTGTCTGAAAGTCCTGACTAGGTCTGAAAATTAAATCAACATAAGATCAACCCTGTTAGCAATTTTTTAAGTGCATGATATGTTATGTTCAACACGTAACATAACAGCGTGATACAATTTTCATGTAGCACAGAAGCCATCATAAAGAAAGGAAGATCTAAGTAAGTACAGCCAGAACGCTCATTGTGATATGGAGAAGTTTAACAGCTGAGAGTTATTCCACTGAGGTCTGTATAGTATTCTCTTGCTCTCAACTTTTCATCCTTGACAGATTTCGATTTTCGTAATTATGTAAATGTTTTTTTATTAGTTTTCAAGTTTTAGAATCATTTTATAAAGGAAGCATTAATGTCTCAATTATGGACTAAGTAGAGACTATGAAAACACTGTCAAAATTGCCTAATTAAAAGAAAAACTATGTTTAGCAGAAGTTGGGAAGTGTCAGGGAAAATAATAAGATGAAGATTTTATAAAACATTGAATTAAAAAAAAAACCAAAGCAATTAATGAAAACAGAAAAGTAAGGTTTAGGCATGTTATTTATAATTATAATGGTAACCAAGAAAGGAAAAAAAACCTGAAGATGTGACTATTGAGAGAGGAAGCAGAGGAGGAATATGAGCAAGAGTGGAGGTAGCAATTCCCACCATTGTAACAGGAAATCAACAGGTCATTCCTGAAGCAGAAAAATCCAGAAGTAAGATATAATTTAGCCACATGGAGGTAACAGAAAAACTTTAAATGTAAATGGTTAAAGGTGGTTCTCAAAGAGACATGAATAGCTTAAGGGTGGGTTGGAAGAAGGCAGGGAACTGCTGCATTTCACTATTAAAAAAGAAAAACTGTTTACGAATAGTCTGTAATAACATGGAAAATATTTTTAATTTAAGTGGGAAGACTGGTAAACAACAAATCATATACACAGAGATTTCACAATTATACACAAATGAAAAAGAAAACAAACAGAAAGCTAAGCATGGGAAAAGGCCTAGGAGACATGCCAAATTATCTACGGCTCTGGGTGGGGGAAACAGGGATCATTTACTTTTGTCATAACTTTCTTCATTTCCATATTTTCCCAATTTTTCTGTTGCAAACATGCACTGCTTTTATAACGCCAAAATAATTTACACATCAAAAGACCTGAATGGAAGCCCTTTGGTGCAGTTTGCTATGCCCTCTGTGTTGGAGGTTATTAAACAGGGAAAGGGAAGTTTGGCTGAAGTCAGAGTGGTGGGAGTTCAGTCTCTCTTGTGCGGGAGGAGAAGGCTAGTACTTGGTGATGCCCAAGCTTCCTTTTTTCTTTGGCAATTTGCTTTGCACTGAGAAAAACTTCCTATTCTTTTATTTCCATTTCATTTTGTTTTTTTAGCAGCTAGCTTTATTGAGGTATAATCAATATACAAAACCCCTGAACATAATTAATATATATGATTTGTTGAGTTTGGACACATGCACACACCCGTGAACCCATCACCACATCAAGGCAGTTGACATGTCTATCACAGTGTTACTGGCACTTGTCTCTTCAGTCGGTCCTTGCTCTCAGGGATTTGAGGAATGAACTCATGGACCGCAGATCAGTGGCAAGATAGGATTTTATTAGAAAGGAATACAGAAGAAGAAAAAAGCATCAGAGCTTCTGGCAGGGGGAAGACAAGTGGGGAGTCTCTAGGTGGGCTCTTTGTCTAAGGATATTAGGCCTTGAGAATTACACTTGGCCAGGACATGGCAGATGGAAACACATTTTCAACATTAACGAGTGTTATCAACAAATGAATGAATGCAGTCCCTCCAGCTCAGGGCAAAAGATCAGAGTGTTCCTTTCATGAAATTACCCAAGCCTAGGACAACTGGGGTCTCCTGTCCAGCCTTCAGTGGGGAAAGCCTGTATCAACATCACCTTCAAATTTTCTTTGTGACCTTTTTCTTTCGTTTTCTTAAATCTTTATGGTAAAAATACTACACGTAAAATCTAAAATAGGCAAACTCTAAAAGCAGAAAATAGAGTAGTGGGTGCCAGCATCTGGGGGGAGGAGAAATGGGTAGCTGTTATTTAATTGGTAGAGAGTTTCAATCATTGAGATGGGTAAGTTGTAGAGATGAGCTGTACAATTTGGTGCTTGCAGTTAACAATACTGTATTGTATACTTAAAAAATTGTTAACAGGGTTGATCTTATGTTAAGTGTTCTGACCACAACTCCTCCTTCTTGGTCACCATGGTGTCCTGTCCTTGCACCCATGTCAGTTGGAGAGAATGGAGTTTGGAGGTTGGAATGGACAGAAATGGATTTTGGAGTTACCAGGCAGCCACTTACTAGTTGTGTGCCCTGGGGCAAATCACCTTTAGCACAACACCTTTGTTGTAAAGAAGGAATCTCTCTGAACCTACCTCCATCTTGCTTTAAAGGGGTTGGGGTAATGACAACTACTCCCAGAGTTACTGGGAGGAGAGAAACTCTATGTTAAGGAGCATAGCATAATGTGTGACATGTGACAGGTACTTGTGAAAGGAAGTTGTCACTACAGCAGCCAACCTTTCCCATGTTTATAAAGCCTCGCGCTGAGATATGTGCTTCATATTCATTATTTCATTTCATCTTCTAATCAGGAAATCATTTCTATCAGGTTGGGAATGAGCACAAGCTCTGAGCCAGCCAGCCGGCCACTGTCTAGCTGTGTAACTGGGCAAATTATGCAACCTCTCAAAACATTTTTTTTCCTCATCTGTCAAATGAGGATGTTAATGGGACACCCACTTCAAAGATGGTTGTAAATATTAAATAAGTTACTGGCTGTAAACTGGGTAGAGTAGTGCCTGGCACAGGGTATGGTTAGCTATTATCATTCTTGTTTTACAGATGAGGTCACTGAGGTTGAAAGTAGTTGGATAGCTTTCCTGTGGAAGAAGGCCACACATTTAGTAGTACAGACATGAACCCAAGCAATTAGATGCCAGCACTCACTTTTCTAATCATCTTGGTATTTGCTTTCTCCTTGGTCAACTATTTAGCATGAGTGTATATCGATTAAATTGCCCAAGATGAACTGTATGCCTACTAAATATTGTATCTGCAGGTCAAAGTAAATAAAACCTGGTAGATGGTGTCATTAGAAAAACAAAAATAACCCAGAAAGCCTCAGATGCCCAATTCTGTAGCCACGCTGAAGATGTGGGTTGGTGTTTGGAAAGGACTCCTCACAGGACCAGCAGAGCCTAGGCATGGAGCAATTTGCCACCCAGAATCTGGACGGCTTGTTGGTAGCTTGAGACATGAGGCAGGAGAGGCTAATGCCTTTGTATTGTAAATTGTGGAGCAGAAAAGAAACAGGATGGCAAAAGTTTTCTGAAGCCTGTCCAGAGTGATTTATTGCAACCCGAGTTTCGTTATTTCTTCCTTTCTAGGGGATTCTGTTTCTAGGTTTCTGCTGACCTCTTTCCCTAGGAACGCAGCTCAGAGCGTAATCCCTGCTTGTTCTTTGCCAGGTCCCAGTGCACAAGTACACCTCCAGGTCAGACTTAAACTCATGAGCCTGCATTGGTGAGTGCTGATGTGTTACAGGCAGCAATAAACTGGGGACAATTCCTAATACTTTAAGCCTATACAAGTTGCAGGCCAACTTCACTGAATCTAAGACAACGTCAATAACTTACACTTTTATTTTATGAACCTCTAAGGGAAAAAAAAGCTTCATTAAACTATTCAACAATTTAAGATGAACCCTCAATCGTAAGCCACATTCCAGGTTTAGTTATGATCAAATGTTGGCTCGTTTGTTCCTTGGGTCAACTCCGCAAAGCAGGTATTAATATAGATACCCTTGAAGAATAGAAAACTAGTTCAGAGATATTAAATAACCTGTTCAAAGTTATTCAGTTAGCAAGAGAGAGCCAAAGTTTCAACCTAAGAAGCCCGATGCCAGCTCTTATACCTCCAGCGACCTGCAAGTTCACTGTTCTCCATGCACATAAGGCAGGAGGCCTGATGGTGCCTTCTCACTTTCAGCCCCTAAGATCCTGGCTTCAAACATGACAGCTTCCTGTTCCTGACTCTGTAGCTGGCTCCAGGGGCCAGCAGAGTTCCAGAGGTCAGAATCTCTTCCTTGGATCTTTTCTGTTCCAGAATTATCTGTTTGAAAACAACAGAAACTAACAACTACTCAGCAGAAGGGGAGCTTGCTGTTGAGGAAGGGCACATCTTGCAGAATGGACAGGAGAGTGGGGCCAACATGAGAGTCTAGATGTAGGAAGTTGTCAGACATCTATGTGAAGGGATCTATACTGGACAGGGGAGTGGGGCCAGGCCAACACAGGAGTCTAGACATAGGAAGTCTTCAGACATCTATGTGAAGGCATCTATACTGGACAGGGGAGTGGGGCCAGGCCAACACAGGAGTCAACGTAGAAAGTCTTCAGACATCTATGTGAAGGCATCTATACTAGACAGGGGAGTGGGGCCAGGCCAACGCAGGAGTCTAGACGTAGGAAGTTTTCAAACATCTATGTGAAGGCATCTATATTAACCATTTCTGATTAATTTTCTGACTTTTGGGTATTTTTGTCACAAAGTTCATATTTCAGGACAGACAACCCATTGCTCATCGGTAGGCCCCCAGTTCCACACCCCATGGGAGTTCCTCCTCTCAGGCAAGGAATGCAGGCTTTGGGGTTAATCTGCCTACTCTCTAGGTGACTTTGGCGGTGGTTTAATCCTTCTGTACTTCAGTGCCTTCGTCTGTAAATCAGAGATCACAATAGCCTTGCCCCACAAGGCTGGTGGACAGGGATGAATGCCTGAGTATGTAGTGAGGGTTTAACCTGTGCTGGCTGTCCTGTGTCCCTTCATATGGCCAACGTTGAAGTATATAACTGTCACAGCAATTTCCTGACACTTAGAACTTCACAAATCACTTTGTTCCAGAAACACCTGGAGTCCCTAAAATCAGAAATGACTCATGTTTGATTTTCTTGAGCTCCTACTTAGAAGCAAAAAACTACAAGTGCTCAAGTTATTTGTCTTACGTACCTGCTATCTGCTGTTGGTATGTAAATGAATAATTGTCAAAGCCATTTCACAAATGCCTTATTTTATCTGGTCTACCATTAACATTTTCATACTCTGTGCCTGCACTGTGGTAGTATCTATGATACAAGGTGACAAGGTCGGTATCATTTATGGGTCTATCAGTTAATAGGTTGGGTTTTCAACCTCAGAATCACAGGCATTGTTTTTCAATTATTTGTTGTGTGTGTTGCTGGGGGGGCTACCCTCTGCATTGAGTGCCAGTAGCATATACCTATCCTCCTGGTGATGAAAACCAAAAACGCTTCCAGACATTTCTAAATGTCCCCTGAGAACAATGCTGCCCCCCAGTTGAGAACATCTATGCTGGATCAATATGCTGGGAAACTGGCCGTTTCTGTTCATCTGTTCATCCTTGAGTTCTCAGTGTCTAGAAAAGTGCCTGGCAGATAGAAAGTGCCTCGTACTTGCAAAATGAGCAAATGCACCCCGATCATGGTAGTCTTTGCTAAAAACAAAAGAAGTGGCCGGGTGCAGTGGCTCATGCCTGTAATCCTAGCACTCGGAGAGGTGAGATCAGTTAAGGCCAGGAATTCAAGGTGACCCTGAGCAACAGCAAGACCCTGTTGTTAAAAAAAATAGAAAAATTAGCTAGATATAGTGGTGTGCACCTGTAGTCCTTGCTACTCAGGAGGCTGATCTCTCCAGCCCAGGAGTTCAAGGTCGCAGTGAGCTATGATGGCACCACTGCCTTATCTTGTGCAACAAAGGGAGACCCTGTCTCAGAACAAAACAACAACAGCATCAAAGAACCCACTTCTAGCATCCTTATTGCCTCCTAAATCAAGCTCAAGTTCTTCAGCTGATGCTCCTGCCCTTGGCAGTGTCGGTCCATGTGTACCTTCTGACTCAGTCTTATGTTCCCGCTTGGATTCAGGTGGTCCCCACGGACTCATTTCACCACATTTATTTTTGCAAAATAGACTTAACTGCTCAGCGAGAAAGCATTCCAGCTAGCTGCACTTATCCTGCCTTGGGAGACCCTTCAGAAGAACTCTCAAACAAATATTTTAGTTGTCAAAGTGACACTATGAAGTAAACCCTACATGAATAAGAGATGATAACGCTTTATTGCACAAGAATAAAGCTGACTCTTTTCCTTGCCTGACAGATTTGAAATGGCACAGCTGAGGCTGTACTTGGGAAAAGCCCAATTTCAAGGGAGCCTCCTGACTTTTGTTTTCCCCTCTCTGCCATCCCGGGATGGGAGTGTGTGGTGGGGGACCTGGGAGGATCCTCAGGATCTGATTTAATCTTTGTATCTGCCCACAACACGTAGTCGTGAGTTTGCAGAAGGAGAACTGAAGATGGTCTCTTGCCTGTGGCTCTTTTCTGGTCCTTCTGGATCCCACAGAAGAGTTTCTAGGGTCTGCAGTGAGGAGATGGGAACAGAAGTGCTTAAGAAAAAAAAAAAAAAAGCCAAGGAACGGAATGCATTTGGCTTTTCCAGCAGGGATAGTTTTTGTTTCAACTTTAGTTTTATAATTGTTTTGATATTTTAATTTGAAGCCAGGCCAGGAAAGAGGAAATTCTGCAATTATAATAGTTTCTTATCCTGTTAAGATAAAGCTTTAAAATGAAATATTAGGTTAGAAAGGAGGCAAAATGGCAGCAGGCTCTGAGGGGTCCAGAGACCCAGGTTCCAATTCAGGTTTCTTTCTTTGTAGCTGGGTGACCTCAGGCTCCTTAGCTCACCTTTCTAAGCCTTGGTTTCCTTACCATTAGTTGCTGGGGAGACTTGCAAGAAACAATCCATGCTCAGTGCTTAGGACCATCCCAATAGCCACACACAAAGGGAAATTGCCATCTGTGTCTGTGGTTCTGTTGCTATTATAGTTACTGAAGCTGGGTCTCCTCTGGACAGTGGTTGCCTCTGAAGACCAGCTCTTATCCCTGGAACAAGCCAAGCAATGTCAGATCTGAAGTTCCGGCTCTTGTCCATTGTTCTTGAAGGGCAGCTGACAAGCTGTGTGGGACAGGATTGAGTTGGGGTGGGGTTATTATTTGGCAAAAGCACTGAAAAAGTTTTCACTTACAGGTGGACTAACTAGGGATTCACTCTGTGGCCATCCTTTTCCAGACCTGCAGTTCACCATTTATTTCTACAATGAAGAGGGTACAATTTGAATATCTCTAAACTATCTTCATTCTTTGATTTGCTAGCCTGGTTCAGTGAAGCTTTGTGCAAGGCTGGAAATATTGTGTCACCTGACATAGTAGCCATCAACCAAATGGACATATTGAAACTTGAAATGCAGCTAGTGCAACTGAGAAACTGAATTTTTTACTTTATTGAATTTTAGTAAACTTAAATTCAAATACAAATAGCTTATGTGCTCTCCCCCCTTCCCCAAAGGGTGAGATCACACTTGTGGTGCATATTTGAAGGGTCAGGAGAAAACTTCTAAATATGGATCAAAATTGTTTTCACATAGTAAATGAGAAAATATCATGAATGTTATATTAATCAGGTTGATAAAAATATCTCCAATTGCATGTGAAGCCCACACACTGTACTCCTTGACTGAATTATTGTACACAGCTATGACTCAATAAAAAAAAAAAAGAAAGAAACAGCGCCTGCGGACCAAGATGACTACTTAGAGACTTGTGAAAACCAAAGAAAGTGGAAACAGAGATGCATCTCATCTGAATTAGGGTCCTTAAAGCCTCACTGGTTGTCTTTTGTACATACAGGCTAAAATTAGAGGATGCCCCAAGGTGCCTTCCAACTCAGCTATGCTGTTTAAGCTCAAGAATAGGAAGATACCTGTCTTCCAACCAGACCCTTCCTTGATCCACATTTAGCCTTTGTGTATCCAGCATCCCCTGGAAGTTGTGGTAAAAAAGAGCATGGGTTCTGAAGTCCAATGATGGACTTTGATCTTTAATCCAAAGCTCATTTCCATAATCTAATTATGGTATCTTAGACATACTATTTCATTTTGCTAGACGGTAATGATGATGAAATGATGAGCAAGCATTTGGCGCAGCCCTGTCTTAAGCAATGCTGAGTGGTACTGAACATATTCTCCATCTTTCTTGCAACCCTTCCAAATTTCTTCTTTTTTTTCCCTAGGTTTTTCTTTCACTGGACTTTTTGTCTGTAAGTCTTTGCAATCTCCCCTTAATTGCATACAACTGTTTTCCTCTAAATTCTTAACTCCAGCTCCAAGTTGTAAGAAAGGGGAAAGAGAAAAAGTTATAAAGGTATTCAGCTTGGAAATTATAAGTGGAAAATCACCACAAATCAGCCATGGCCCGAAAGGAAATAAAACGTTATTGAGATTCCGTAAGTCTGGAGGCTCCATCTGGGAGTAAAACCTGTAAAGAAACAAATAAAATCAGTGTTTCCTTCATTGAGAGGATACTTTTACCACAGGGATCATAGCAGCCGTGAGCAATTTCAGGGCTAAACCCTGAAGCAGAGAAGCATATTGGAGCAGAGGAGGGAACCAAACCTCCTGCGTTGCAGTCCCTGCCTGGATGTGTAACTCTCACCTAATAGGCCAATCTCTCTGAACCTTTGTTACGTCAGCCGACCATCAGGCTTATGCAAGACTCCTATGAAGGTGCGTAACTAATTTCATAGCATATGCTGTCCTGAATGTTATAACTGTGAGTATTCTCCGGACAGGCCTCCTGAGAACTTATATATGCTATCAGAAAATTATCTTTTTACTTCTGCTGTACTCTAGTAACAGGAAAAAAAATGACCAGAAGACAAGATGCGATTAGGCAACCAAGCTAGTGCAAGGAATCCTTCAAGCTAGGGCCTGGATTCAGAACCCCTCTGTTCGATTTCTTACATCTATGCATTTGCAGTATGAGGAGTGGGAAATCCACAAATAACATACAAGGTAGAAGAAGATTTGTTTTCACAAGGGAGTAAATAATAAAGGGAGTTCCAAAAAAGAAAAGTCCAGTCACCACATTCAGTGAAGAGAAGAAGAGGCGGGGAAAGCTGTGTGGAGAAGGTAATTTCTGAGATAATTTCTGAGGTAATTTTTGATGACCAGGATCTGTCAGGTAAAAATGGAAGATAGAACAATTCACTTATGAGTAGTACAAAAGCCAAGGATGGAGGGACGGTGTAAGTTACATTTTCACCCAGAGTCAAGAGGTCAACCTGGAAGGACCTGGAGACCAGGTAAGGAAATGAATGGAAGAAGGGAAAAGGCCAGAGGGAAGGGGCGGGAGGAGGCTGTGTGTCAGAGTAAGGAATTTCAACAGAGGGAAGCCACAGAGTCGCTGTCGTGCAGAAGGCCACTCAGTTCTGCCTCTACGTGGGGACGGATTGATCCTCAGGGTATATATTCTTTCACTGATATTCTTACACACACATTGGGCCTTCGACATTCTCCTATAAGATCCCTCATTTCTCCTCTATTTCATCTTTGCATGGATGACTCACTGGTTTTCAAGTTGGAAGGGAAGTCGGAGATCATCTAGTTCACAGTCCCACTTCATTGATAAGAAAACTGAGACATACAGGGCAGCGCCTGTGGCTCAGTGGGTAGGGCACTGGCCCCATACACCGAGGGTGGCGGGTTCGAACCCGGTCCCGGCCAAACTGCAACAAAAAAATACCTGGGCATTGTGGCGGGCACCTGTAGTCCCAGCTACTCGGGAGGCTGAGGCAAGAGAATCGCCTAAGCCCAGGAGTTAGAGGTTACTGTGAGCTGTGTGACCCTACAGCACTCTACTGAAGGCGATAAAGTGAGACTCTGTCTCTAAAAAAAAAAAGAAAAAGAAAACAGAGACTTAGCTCTGAGAGACCACTCAGCCAACAGAGACCACATCTCTTGACTCACACTCCTGGGCTTTGTCCACCTCACCGGGATTCTTCCTATCATGAGATGACTTCTTCATTCTCTCCTTTTTTCCACTCCAGGGCTAGTTTTCTCGTTAGCATTGTTAATGTTCTTGGAAATGTGCTTGCTCTGCAATAGAGCCATGGCTTTTCTCAGCAGTGACTTCCTTTAAAACTCACTTTTTAAAGAGCAAAAAGATTACTTGGATTTCCTCCAAAGATTCTTAGAATATTTATCCCAGTGGGCTATCCAGAAAATAATGTTAAGTCAGCACAATATGCATGCTGGAATAGAGAAGAGTGAAGAAGGGGTGAACCCCCTAATAAAACACTGATAATTGGGTGAAATAATCTTCTGCAGAAGTCTTTGAAAATGGCCTAGGCAAGGCCAACCTATGCATCCTTGAGTTAGATTAGATGTTAACTGACTCGGGTCAGGAAAATAGAAGTAAATGATACTGGTACTTTCAAGTCCAAAAATATTTTTTGTCTGATAGGAGGTCTTACGTTGGAATTAGTCCAAGTCTTAAAATTAAAATATATAGAATCTCAACATGTTTAAACTCACGTATAATAGCGTATCATAGCAATTAAATAATATATTATAAGAAACATCTGTATTAATTTCCAATGGCTTGTAACAAATTACCACAAATTTAGTGGCTTAAACCTACATGTGCCTGTTACCTCCCAGATGCAGGCATGGAGTAACTGAGCTCTCTGCTCAAAGTTTCACCAAGCCAAGGTCAAGGTGTCATCAGGACCACACTCTCTTCCAGAGCTCGGGATCCTCTCCCCAAACTCACTGAGAATTAGCAGAATTCAATGACTTACAATTATAGCGTTGAAATCCCCACTTTCTTTTCAGCTATGCTCTGGACACTCAGATCCTAACCACGTGGTTCCTTCCATAGTCCATTCACAGAGTGGCTTTTGAATTGTCCTTGGCCCACAGGAAAGCTGTTTGTTCACTATTTCAAGGGCTCACCTGACCAGGTCAGACCCACTAAAGATTACCTCCCAATTAATTAACTCAAAGTCAACTGATTAGAAGCTTCAAATTTATCTATACAATTCCTTTTACTATATAATATAACATGATTGTGAGAGTGATATCCCATCACATCTACAAGTTCACTGACACTCACAGGCGAAGGATTACACAAAGCAGGTGTAGCGGGGGGCAGGCCTCTTTGGGCCATTTTAGAATTCAGCCTAGCAGAGTATACATGCATCCAGCTTCCCTTTCAGTCTATGAGCCTTTCAGGACATGGATCAGAATTTAAATTGTTGGTTGAATTAATAAAAAAAAAAAAAAGTACTAATTGAAATGCATTTCCCCAGGCTTTTAAATGTCTCTATTTTGTATCTGGTTATGTTGAGATACTTTGACACCAATTATAATTAAGCATAGATTTCCATAAATAAATGGCAGTTTGTAACAATGATTTGCCAATATAGCAGACATCTTTAGGGAATAAAACTTCATAAGATCAGCATAATGACTAATATTTTATGAGAGCTAGCCTATTCATCAACAAGTATTTATTGGATATCAACATTGTATACACTAAGAAATGTACTAACTAGATTATGTGGAGAACAACACTAAGGAATCTCAGACATCATCTTTTTTTCCTAAGGAGCTCACAACATAGCAGGAAAGATGGCTCTAAATTGCATAAGATAACGTTAAACAATGAAAGACAAAACAGTTCATATTTATATCTGAATCGAGTGGTATAGAAACACATTGCAGAAACTTGCAGAAGTAAGAGATCGAGGTTGGCTAAAATAAGAAGAGAAAGCTCTAAATTATATCCATCATTGAAGCTGAGAAGAAGATTAGATTTGCTCTGTTAGACCAGAGAGCTGTTAGGCTGGATGTGGTGGCCCACACCTCTAATCCTATCACTCTGCAAGGCTGAGGCTAGAGGATCGTTTGAGTTCAGGAGTTGGAGACTACTTTAAACAAAAGTGAGACCCTATCTCTAGCAAAAAAAAAAAAAAAAAAGCTGGATGTGATGGCATGCACCTGTAGTCCCAGCTCCTCAGGAGACTGAGGCAGAAGTGTCGCTTGAGCCCAGGAGTTCCAGGTTACAGGGAGCTGGGGAGCTGTGATACCACTGTACTCTACCCAAGGAGACAGAGTGAGACTTTGTCTTAAAAAAAAAGAGAGAGAGAGAGAGAGAGCTGTTGAAGATTCTGATCTTTGACATAAACCAATGAAAGCTATACACAGGACAGTGAGGGTGAAGAGGATTTGTGGGGTAGATTGGCGCAGAAGAGGCCGAAGTTGTGCAGATTCCCCTAGAGAGCTAATGCAGGGATCCAGACATGATGTAATAAGAGTCAGGACCATGTGGTAGTATTAGGTAATATTAAGGGAAGACTCAATAAGAGACACTGTGATAATATGGCAGGATCTGGTCCAGGATTTGACCTGATATAAAGAATAAAGAAGAACTGAAATCCATAGGTTTAATTATTTATATATTTAAGAGACAGAGTCTCACTCTGTTGCCCTGGCTAGAGTGCGATGGCATCAGCCTAGCTCACTGCAACCTCAACCTCCTGGGCTCAAGTGATCCTCCTGCCTCAGCCTCCCAAGTAGCTGGGACTACAGGCACATGCCATCACATCCACTTCATTTTTCTATTTTTTAATAGAAAAATAGAAAATCCTACCACGGTACTAGAATTATAGGCGTGAGCTTCAGCGCCCAGCTTGAAATCTATAGTTTTAAATTTAGTTGGCTCTTCCAGAGATTTCTGGCTGCCCATCCAAACCCATTTCCTTTTTCTTCTGGGGCAAACAGTTAGACTATATTTCCCAGCTTTCCTGTAGGTGGGTGTGGCCATGACACTGAGATAGAGCCAACAGGAGAGGGCAGAGACTATGCAGCGCTTCCAGGTCTGGAGTATAAAGCTTCCTGCAGGTAATTCTCCCTTCTCCTTTCTCCTTCCACCTGGCTGCATTGGAGACAACCCTTGGATCCTCAAGATGGCAACAGGCAGAGAAAAGCCACCCTACAGACTTCTCCCACCCTGTGCTACTATGGAAAGAGAAAATGAACTTCAGCTGAGTTCGAACCATTATACATTTTTGTCTTATTTATTTTAGGAATCAGACTACTTTACCAATGGCTTAGAAAATGGTGGCATCACTAAGAGAAGTTATGATCTGAGAAGAGGATTTTGGAATTTTAGAGAACACCAAAAGAAAGTGGGAAGTCTAACAGGCATCTGGGAGAATGGTAGGATCAGCGCTCAAGAGACAGGGCTCAATAGGAAGTAGAGATTTGTTATTTGCAAAGTATATTGACAACACAGAATAGAAAAATTCTCAGGTGGAGGACATATCAAATCTATTAAGTATAGAGTATAAATGTCTTAACACAATAATTAAGTAAATGAGGTGAAGACTATATTAACTAGTTTGATGTAAGCATCCCTTAAAAAAAGAGAGAGAGAAAGAAAAGAAGGCTAAGAGTTGAACACTGGATATTAAAGTATGTTTCTGTTAAAGAGCGGGAGAAGAAAAAAGAGCTAATGAAGAATTGAAAGAGGAGCATTAGAAACATAGGAATGTAACAAGGGACAGCTCAGCTTTATAATCCAATTTCAATCTTAGTTTGTTGTTGACACATCTTTTACTGAGCAACAGCAGTGTGAGAGCAAATAGTTGCAGTGTAAATCAGCCATGGATGGTTTATGACCTAATTCTTTCATATTTATTTAATGCCCATTAACACTGAAATGAAGTTGTTTAAAACAATGAGCCAGCTAGAAAAAAAAAAAAGGTAGCATTAGGGAAGAAGAGAAAGCAGAAGGTCTGGCTTACGTGAACATCGGATCCCCTTTTGCTTGAGTCAAAAACATCGTTTTGTCTCCATCAGAATCTTTCATTTGTTTTAATTTGCCATCAGCATATCTTAATTTTTAGCCAAAAAGTATAATTAATCAGTATATAATCACAGTTGTCTGCTTAAATTCCAATAGTTTTAGCTGATCTCTTTCCCTGAAATTTTTCAGAGTATCTGGCTTTTATATGTTTACAACTTCCGAGGCAGCCCTACAGACCAAAAGAAATATCTGAAACCTAATTTTGACTATGCAGTTTGGTTCATAGCAATCATTTTATGAAAGCACTCATAAATTTTGGTTTGTTCACAGTTCTAAAGAAAAATTATAATAATGAGTGTGATTTAGTTCCTAGTTATGAAATAAATACAAGTTATTTTGTTGTTAATAATTATGTTTGAGGGTAGTCCTTATGTAAAAGGAAAAATCAATCGTTCAAAGCAACAAAACTATTTTTAAATTAAATGTTGGTGGCATGGTAATTTCAAAAAAAGAATACTTTTGGATGGAAGGGAAAGAATATGATCATTTCTACATTTAAATGGCAATACGATATTTTGTTAATAATTCAGAAGATACCAAGCAAAGGCACGCAAGTGTCTAAAGGAGAAATTCTCAGACAGAGAAGAAAGTACACCCATCAGTCAACCAGTCCATTAGGAATGCAGACCCTGGACAGCCCTCATTGCCTGCCTGAGCCTCCTGCCCACTCCCCACTGAGCCGAAGTGTTCCAGGCATGGTGATTGGCATCGTGTTTCACTTAGCTGAGCGGGGAATACAACTGCAAAAACACCTGGCTTATTTTGGGCCCCATCTACATGATACCAAAGCAATGGATCATTGCCATCAATCCAGTCAAAAAATCAGTCGAGTCGAGAAAACAAGTCAGATGAATTATTTAGCGATGCTGACAAAAACTACTGAATTATTTGAGAATTATTGGAGATGTTCGCTTTCCCTTGATGATTTTTTTTTACCATGTGTAAAGACAGAGGTCCTTGTTGCATAAAAAGACTTCACTTATTCTCTTTATCTATCACGCAAAGCATCACTTTTCTTTCTTTCCTTTTTCAGACAGTATTACTTTCCCCCATCTTTCAGATAGACAAAATAACAATAATGGAAATGACTCAACGATCTTCCTAATTCTCTTTCAACCTTTGTAGACACCACTTTAATGCAAATCAAACTTGGGTGGATTGTACATTACCTACTGGAAAATAGTTTCAATTAGAAATTTAATTACACTGTCTTGAGGAAATGGAAACGACAGTTTCTTTGAATTTTATACATTATGGAAACCTCCGAAGTGCTATAAATCTGCTAATTGATTTCTGTACCTGTTATGTTTGATTAGGTGTATTTTATTGTCTTCTTGGTTTTAATTAACCCTGGGCTTGTCAAAATGCTTCCAACGACAAAGGATATATGATGAAGTGTGATAAACTCTATTAACAGAGGCTGACTTTTGTCAGTAATTGCTCTCATGCACAAGAGTTATTAGAAATTAGCACATAGAAAAAAAAAGAAACTGTACTTTTGGTAACAACTTTTATTGGCAGCCATAAATCTGTAGACTGCCCCCTATATGCTGGCGATAAGCAAATGTGAGTGACCACAGGGTCTTATAGAAGATCAATCACTCAGTCTATGTCATATAAATATTAAGCATGACAAAAATCACAAGAATTATGAAGTCTGAGTGATATGAGCAAAAATTATACCAACATCTCTAACTGTTCAAATTAAGGAACTAGATGCAGAGAGTGGACGTAGTGTTGAAATGGACCTAATACTGCTGAGGCTGACCCCCACCACTTACTCTCCAGGTGTTTGTATAATTAATGCAAAAATAAATTAATCAGCCCATCAGTGATTTTTTTTTCCCCAGATGATTAGACTTGCTTTTCATTCCAAAATCATTTTAACCATAACTTTCTACCAAGCTGGTCAATACAGACCTTTCTGTTGAAAAAGAAAACATTTAAATTCCACTAGCAATTGCAGAAATAGAAAAAAGGGATAAGAGTTTGCCCAAATATTACAATTAACTTTTGTTTTCCTTAAAGTCTGACTTGGTGCAAAATTTTTTGAGCTTTTTATCTCAAACATAGTGGCAGAGGCAGTCCTCTGGGAAAACATCACAGGAAAATTTTACCATAGACTGATATCACGTCGGAAAGCTCAAGACACGGATGTGTGACATCATTTATAATACGATAATCAGACAACTCTGCCCTCTCGGGTTAGACAAATACCGATGATGCCTCGATGTCGGGAGCAAGCTCTGCCTTGGAATCATTGTCGTGGGGATCCTGGTGTGGGTCTGGATCTAGAGAGTATGTGATCGTATTCAGAGTATGGAAGGAAGGTTGAAATGGTAGTCCAGGAAGTATTACAAAAAAGTCTTGTGGCATAGAATAGAAAAATACATTTTCTACGTACCTGAGAGGAAAAGGAGTAGCACCACTAAGATTAGAAAGGGAAGGAGACAAAGCCCCTCACTGCCCAGCTGAAGACGAATTTCTCAGTAGAAGGAGACATCTAGTAAGTTCTAGACTGCTTGTTATGCACTAGCGTGTGATCCCTATGCCAAATTCACAGTCACTTTGCCTTGAGAACCCTCCCAACTGGGCTTGGCCTGCCCAGAGAGTGAACCCATAAAGGAAAGAGCAGAGCAAACTTGAGAAGTGGCATTGGGAAGACTGACTGGTATTCCCAGCTCCTGAGAAGCTTCAGCGATATCTGCCATCTAAGTTGAAAGAGCACTAGGCTTTGGAATTCAGATGACTGAGAAATGACTTTTGTACCATTGGCCTTTAAGGACAGATCACTCTTTCAGCTTCACAACTGACACTGACTCCGTGAAGAGTGCATGGCAGGTGAACTCCAGTCCTGAGAACTAGTAAAGCAATCAACTAGGGAAAAAAGGAAACAATATATCCAAACAGAGGAAGACCAAGCCAAGCCCCCAGCACCTGCAACTTCCTAATGAAGATCTCCTGAAGCCCAGAGATGGTCATTTGAACACAACAATGATTATAATATTATGCTTATATTATGCTAATAGTACAAGTATATACTAACATTATATAGACTAATAGATGAGCACTTAAGGATAGTAAATTGGAGCACAAATGCTTTCTTGTTTTAGAAATGTATATTTTCCATGACTTAGCAATTATGAATTGGGCTGCAATAAACATTCTGGTACAGATATCTTTATTGTGATGTGATTTTTGGTCTTCTGGATATATACTTACTAAAGGAATTATAGGATCGAATGGCAGATCTATTTTTAGATCTCTAAGTATTCTCCAAACATCCTTCCAAAAGGAATAAGCTAATCTATAGCTTTCATATGAAGGCTAAAACTCAGGTATAGCACAAGAAATGGGGAGGGGGGCAAGGGAGGGGAGGGGAGGGGGGAGGATGGGTGGAGGGAGGGTGATTGGTGGGATCACACTTACGGTGCATCTTACAAGGGTACAAGTGAAAATTACTAAATGGAGAATATAAATGTCTTCATATAGTGATTAAAAGGCCATGAAGGCTATGTTAAATAGTTCAATGAAAATATTTCAGATTGTATATGAAGTCAGCACATTGTGCCCCATGATTGCACCAATATACACAATTATAATTTAATAAAAATTAAAAAAAAAAAAAGATCATTTTAAAATGCAGAGCAGAGAGAATCGTCATCCTACCCTTGGCGACTTTGTGGAAATTGGAAACAGCCGATTTTGGCCTCCTGGATCTTATGGAAAGGGCCTGGGGTGCTAGCTCATTGCTTATTCCCAAGAAACAGCAGTTTAGCGTCTCCAGGGTTGGGCAGAGCTGGGCCCCAGCTTCTGCCTGGAGGTGGAGAGGTGCTTCCTAAGGGCTGGGTGAGTGAGAGGACTGTCACAGGCTGCAAACTGAGCTCCGCCTGCCCACTGTGTTCCTTTACGATGGCTGCTGTAACAAATTGCCACGGACTCAGAGGCTTTAATCACCATTTTATTCCCTCAGAGTTCTACAGGTCAGAAGTCAAAGCTCAGATCCACTGGGCTATGGTCAAGGTGTTGGCAGAGCCAATTCCTTCAGGAGGCTCTGGGGAGAGTCTTTTCTCCTGCCTTTTCCAGCTTCTGCATCTTCAAAGTGCATCACACCAATGTCGGCTTCTGTCATGACATCACCATCTCCTCTGTAACCAAATCTCCTCCTGCCTCCCTCTTAGAAGGACCCTTGCAGGTCCATTTGGTCCCCACCAGGACAATCTCTCCATCTCAAGATCCTTAAGCACATCATGAAATCACATCTTCAGGGCTTTTGGCCACACAGGGTAACTTCCCAGGTTCCAGGGATGAGGACCTGCTTATCTTTGAGGCCTTTTTCAGCTCACCACACCCTGGGTCCTGTGCAGAGAGATGCAGAGATGCAGCCTCCGGAGGCAGTTTCAGTCTGGGTGGTTTTTGTCTGGGATTTAACGGGTTTGGATGAATGGCTTTGCAGAGGACGTTCTATCAGAGAATAAGAATAAACCTTCACCCTTGATCCAAGGCTTTGAGATGAAGAGAAGTCTCTCCCAGGTAGAGATGAAAGGGGCTCAAGAGAAAGCTGGGGGTTTGTTGCTGCAGAGGACGGGATGCGGGGCTGGAGGCAGGGATGGAACGGAGAATGGAGACGGAGGTCTGACAGGCAGAATCTAAGCCGCTGCTGAAAAGCCCTGTCTCGCCCTGATCCGAGCCTGGGGAGCAGCGAAATCTCATTCCACTCCTGGCTCCAGGAAGATGGAGTGCGCACGAATCACCCACAAGCAGGGAAATGAAAAGGTTACACCGGGAATTGTCGATATAATAAATCCCTGTAGTCTCGCAGCCTCTCTAAATGTTTTGATAGCAGAATTTGATGGATTGTAAATCAGAGCAGGCCCATCTTAAACATTTGATAGTACTTTATTTATTTATGTATGTGACACATAAAACCAGAATTCATTCTTTCCCCCCCCCGCCGTCTCAGCAAGATTTTTTCCTTTTCTGCTCTCAGAAACACATCACTCTTCTCCCTGGTTTTCTGTGTTTGTGGGTGTGTAGGTGTGTGTGCTTGTATGTGGTGGCGGCTGTTAGGACTCTTTCTACACAGAGAAAGAATGTTTTGCCTTGGGGAAGATGAGAGCACCAGGAATTAACTGCAAAAATAATGAAGCTACTTTGCTTCAAAATATGTCTTAATCTTGTTGCTTTTTTTTTAAGCACAATTATTGCTTAGAGAAAGAGGGAGAGTAAAGGTGTTAAACTATGATAGGTTTGTGGTTTGAAACTCTGGCAGATAGACACACTCAAAGGCAATTTCCTGATTTTCATAGCTTAGGACATAGAGTCATGAGCTACCTCAGTCTTCTCCATGGGCTCAAATTAACCTCACCTTTGTCTTAGTCTTTATACCACACTAATTTCTGCTTTATAAAACATCTAGTGGGGCCCTCATGTCATCACAATGTTGCCACCATTCATCACACATTTACCAATACTTGGTGTTATAGTGGAATCTTTACAAGCATTATGCCAATTAATCTTTAATTCTAGGAGGTAGTCACTATTCCAGATAAATTTATTTAATATAAATAAATAAACCAAATCTAGGAGAATATCTTGTCAACATTCTGTAACTGTTAAGTGTTGGATGAAGCTGCAATTCAAACCTTGGTTAGTTCTGGTTTCTAGTTCCAAAGCTTATGGACTTACCCACTCTGCTTAACTGGCTTCTCAAGGATCAGTTCAGCTTAAAACACCCTGACCCACCTTGACATTGAGGACCCACAGCCACCCAGCAGAACCCATCACTCCAGGACAGCCAGCTCTGGGAGACACTTCGCCACCTGCCCAAGGCAGACCAGGAAACCTCATAATGGTGGTGAAAATGCGATTCTCGGTCTTCTCACCATGCTTACGTTCTGTTCTTTCCCAGATCTTATGGTTGGCCTTGACTAATGAACAACGTAGGTCATTTCTAGGAGCCTTCCCATACAGTGCCCTGTGGAGCTTGCTGAGTCTGGCTTTTTCACACCAATTTTTCCCAGAGAAGACAGAGCATGGCATTTGGGTGCACAGTCCTTTTCATAAGCTATCAAGAAGTGCTTCATTTTGACAACTTCAAAAAACGATTTGCTATAGTTTGGGTTTTCATCCACTTTATAAAAGCTATTATTTGGGATTAAAATTTCTTCTAGTATCTGAGTGTTTTCCCACTTTTGGGGGGGGCCTCAACTTACATTCACCTACTTACTCCTCAGTTGTCCTAAGGAGGAAAAAGAAAAGCTTTTTTCTATTTCAAAACCATTGAGGAGCTTTGTTTTCATACCAGTGAGAAGTTGTACTTTTTGAACAAGTTTCTTAAGGCCTTTCCAAGTATCTTTGCAGAGAATAGAATTTTTGAATAATAACTTAATCACCTGAGAATTATTTTGCAGGGAACATAGAATGTCAATGAGCCTCCTCTGTTCCCCGGATGTTCGTTAGCATGGCGGAGCTGTTCTATCTCAGTCTGTAGATCTCAGCGGAGATATCCTCTCCTCAGAGAGGCTTTCCCTGATTATCTCTTTGAAAATAGCTCTTTTGTCACCATCACATCATTTTGTTAAGCTCTTTGCTCAGCACTTACCACTATCTCTAAGTTCTTCGTTTTATACTTTCTGTCTCCTTGAGAGCAGGAATCTTACATCTTATTCTCTGAGTATCTAAGACAGTATCTGAGGACAGGCACAGTGGCTCACGCCTGGAAGGCCAGCCCTCTGGGAGGCCAAAGCTGGACGATCGATCATCGATCAAATGTACTCAGCAGTTCAAGACCAACGAGAGAAAGTGTGAGACCCGTCTCTACTAAAAATAGAAAAATGAGCCTGGCATTATGGCAGGCACCTGTAGTCCCAGCTGCTTGGGAGCCTGAGGCAGGAGGATCCCTTCAACTCGGGAGTATGAGGTTGCTGTGAACTAGGCTGACACCACAGCTCTCTGCCCTCGGCAACAGCAACAGAGTAAAACTCTGTCTCGAAAAAATTAATTAATTAATTAAAATAAAATGATAAAAATGAAGCCATGTCTAGCACATAGCAGGGTACTCAAGAATGAATGGATGTGCAAACTGTGTTCTGTTTTCTGAGGTCCATGATTCTGTTTAAAAAAAAAAAAAAAAAAGGTTTTCTGTTGTCCATCTCTTTCAAAACACCAGGAATGTTTGAGGAAGGGAACAGGGAACTGTAAGATGCAGTTTGGTGGCAGCGAGCACCTCCTGCAGCTCACTCCTAGTACTCCTAGGGAGGTGCTGAGGACAGGGGTGATGTGATCAGATTCATGTTTAGAAGCATGATGCCCGGTCATAGCCTCAGCTGTAAGGTATGTGGCAGCAAGAAATCTGTTGCTAAAAATAAAGAAGCTCATGAGTGTCTTAACTTTTCTTGATTGGCAAGGACTCAAGGTTACCCCTATAAAAATGTCACTCCCACTCACGTTCTGAGGTTCTTTCTCACGGGAGGGGAAATGGTGTGGAATTAGAGCCGGCACAACAAGGATAGTAGGTGACCCTGGGAGAGCGCTACAGAGAGGCGTGCTGTCTCACCGAGCCTGCTGTCATGGCCAAGAGGCTGAGAACTGCCGCTTTAGAGAGAAATGGTGGCAGTGAAGGGGTTGGCCAGAGACTGTCAGGACATTTCAGTGACAGAAAACCCCATCAAACTGGTTTAAGCAAACTGACGTGGGAAGGTCTGTGAGTCTGCTGGATTCAGACATGGTGGGAGTTGGTGGGTTGTCACCAGGACTGGGTCTCTGCGTCTCTCAGCTGAGTTCAAGGCTGTGTTCTCCCTCATGGTGGCAAGATGGCCCTGGGCTTACGTCTGAAGCCATCAGCAACTCCACCCGAAAAGGAGTGTATTTTTCTCCCAATGGTTCCAACAAAAGCCCCAGAGTAGAATCCCACTGGCCCGAACTGCTGTCTTCCCTTGGGTCGGGTCCATTCCTTAATCACTCACAGTTCCTAGAGAGGAAGACGTTCTGATTGGCCAGGACCAAGTCTCTCATGCACCACTGGTGGTTCCCATGGGCCTAGGGTGGGTGTGGGGGGTCTTTCTGTAGAAAACTGGACTGCCCTTGCCAGAGAATGGGGGAAAGACAGGCAGTGCCTGTATCCCACAGGTGGGACACAGGGTGCAGGCTGAGATGCAGGCGTCATTACATTGCCGAGGAGAGCCTGAGGGGACCCCGCCTGCAGCGGAGAAGGAAGAATTAGGAGATATTAAGGAGGCAGAGTTGGAAGGTCTAGTGAACAGTAAACTATGGATGGGAAGCAGTGAAGGGACAAGGGGAATCCAGGCTTCCATGCGGAATGATGGGAGATTCTGGTGCTTCTTTTTGGAATAAGGAACATTACAGGAAGGTCAGGTTTGTCGAGGGCTGGGGGAGGGCAGAGGGTGAACTTAATTCTAGATATGTTAAATTAGAAGTGATCGTGGATACACACATCATGCACTTGAAAGAGACTATGCAGCCGGGCACAGAGGCTCACGCCTGTAATCCCAGCACTCTGGGGGGTCAAGGTGATTGGATTACCGGAGCTCACAGGTGGGACGAAGCCTGAACCAGAGCAAGACCTCAACTCTAAAAATAACCGGGCATTGTGGTGGATGCCTATAATCCCAGCTACTCAAAGCCTGAGGCAAGAGAATCGCTTGAGCCCAAGAGTTTGAGGTTGCTGAGAGCTGTGACAGCATGGCACTCTACCAAGGGTGACAAGTGAGACTCTGTTTCAAAAAAAAAAGAGACTGAGGACCATCCAGCCCAGCTCTGCCAAACTTGCCCTCCAGGTCTACCTTCCCGATGGGGACAAGTGGGTAGAATTTGTCCTCCAATGGAGTGGGAGTGGATCGTCCATTTTTTATTCATACGTTGTGTTTCATAGTTTTCATGGATCACCTTGACCTTGTTTCAGAAAACCAGTTTCAGTGGAGAGTGGCCACTGCAGCCTTCTGTCCAGTTGCAAATTTCTTTGGTTCCTCCTGTCTTCTTGCCAGCAGCTGGGGGAGAAAGACTGGGGCTCTGGAGAGAGGAGGCAAGTATCTGCAAGGGCGATTCAGAGCTTTGAAACGAACGAGTTCACCAAGGAACATGGAGGAGAGAGGGATGGGAAGTGCCAAGGGCATGGATGCAGAAGATGGGAGAGGCAGAGAGAAGATGGAGGTGGCACAGCTGAGAGGAGAACCAGGAGCACGGCCCAGAGCAGCCCGGCAGAGGTTTCGTGAGGATACTGGTTTGCTCCAAGGGCTCAGTGGTGTGGGATGTTGAAAAGTGTCGGAAGAGCGGAAGGGCAGAATACACAGAGACAAGGCGTGAACCTTGCAGCAAGAGAAGCAGTAATCACAAACTTCCTCGGAGAAGTCTGGGGATCATAATTGTAATAACAGGGACTCTGTTGTGAGCTCAGAGCTCATCATGGATTGGTACAGAGCCAAACATACTCAGATTAGCTTGCTAGATCCTCTCGGCAGCGCCATGACCTGGGTACCATTCTCATCCCCATATCACCGATGGGAAGGCGGAGGCCTCAGAAGATTGTCCTGACTTCTGCAGGATCACACACCATGGTGGTGGAGCCGGACCTAGGAGGCCTATCTCTCTCAGGAGCCCCTAAGCTCTGCTGTGCAAAGCAGGAGTTGGTATAATGTTGTGCAGATAGCGGCAGAATCGGGCGTTTGTGGGAAATTTGGTCTCGCTTTCCGTGTTTGCTTTGCTTTGTTTACTTTTATAGGGAAACGGGAACCTGAGGTGTTTGGAACCCAAAAGGGTGGGGACCTGGAGGAGGGAGGTGGGAGTTGAGAAAGCCCTGAGTGCCAAGGTCAGGTGCAGGGATTAGCTCTGCAGCAGGGAGGCCAGGGAGCTCCTCTTGGCTGGCTGGAAGGAAAACAGATATGTGGAGATGGGGGAGAAGGTGACCTTGATCTTCTCAGCAAGATATAAGGCAAAGTCTTCTACCAAAACAGAGAGGAAAGTTAGAATTCATATGAGAACATTTGCCACAGGAAATTCGAGGGATAGGATCAAAAATGAGCAAAATGATGTCCTAGCAGGACCAGGTGAGATGAGCTTGTGCAAACACGCAGCTGCTTAACCCGGGCTGGCCCCTGAGAGGGGCTGTGGAGGGAAAGGGGGGTCCAGTAGGGGGTAACATGACCTCATCAGGCTGCTCATCGCTCATGCTTAACCTACTGAGCAGTCCAACATTTAGGAACCCGGAACATGCCAGTGTGAAAGGTTCTCGTCAGGCCAGTCCTGCAGGGAGAGATTCAGCCCATTTCCCAGCTGCAGGGACTGAAGCCAGCTACGGTGGATAAAAGTGCTATATTTGATGTTCTCTAGCTGTTGTGTGGGTTTGGGAGCTGAGAGGTGGGCATCCTGGGAGCTGAGAGGTGGGCATCCTGGCTGTGGCCAGAGACAGGTGGGCTCCTCTGCTGGTAAGCGACAGAACCAGGATTCAAAGTGCAGATGCTGGCTCCAGCCTGCACCCCATGTGTCAGCCAGGTGAGCACTGAGGGGTAGCAAGACCCCTTGAGGCCAGGTCTTCACCTATTAAAGGGCTGGAAGCTTCTGAGCTTTAGAATTCATTGTTTCTGGGTAAATGAGTACATTCTGGCTTGGGGCTCATGTGGGCCCAGAGCAGGTCTGTCTTCCCAGCTGTAGCTGCTTTCTCTGCTCCTGGGTACTGACTACCCTGTCTGAAGCCACCACCCCTACCCCTCTCAGAGCCCTGTGTCATCCTGAGCTGGTGCCCTTGCCTTGGGCTGTGTGAAGCAGCCACAAACTTCATTTCATCCACTGGCAACCTGTGAAGTTTTTTTCAACTAGAAAGGAACATACCAGCGTTCTCCTGCCTACCGAGAGAACTTCTAGGAGCAGCAAGTTGAAAAAGACATTACAATTCAATTAAAATCTTAGTCCTCTGAATACCCCAGAGGGGAAGGCCACTCAGAATTTGTGAGAAATTTAATTTGCAGATTTAGCGTCAGGAAATGGAATTGTCAACAGTCACCAGCTGGGTGTTACAGGGACTGAGCAGCAGATGTGGAGCCAGAATTCTCTGGGCTCCACCCTCCTCAGCAAGCCTTTGAGCCTCTCTGAGCCTCAGTTTCCTCATCTGTAAAAGGCGAGGATGGCCATGGGTCGGCGCTGTGGGCATAACAAAGGTTATGCCTGTAAACAGCATCTTAGTGCCCTGTCATCCTGCCTTGACTTAACTGCATCCGCAAACCCCTTCTTTTCCTTGTAAAAATGTATCCCTTGGAGTAACTAGCAAGACAGAAAGTTAAATGCAAACGCGGATAACAGGAAATAGCTTCCTAAAGCTCCGGTTCCCCAGCCACCAGCTCTGCTGCTGTGGACCCTGTTTCTAAAGGTGTGTGTGGGTATGGCCCACACAGCATCCTGTGTTTTATTCTTTCTCAGGATCATAATTCTGTACAGTTCTTCCCTTGTTTTCTACCTTCTCCTCTGAATCCTCTGTCATGCCCCTGGGGAGAAGAATATTCCCTGACACCGCAAGAAGCTTGGGCTGTTTCCGGCTTCAGCTGCCGTAAGGAACGTCTCCTCGTCTTCCTGGGACAGGGTTGGCTTCCGCCCAACCAGTTTCTGGGTTAGAAGAAGCTAAATGGCCTCTTCCTGCCGAGGCAACCAGACTGGGCTGCCCAGCAGTCAGCAGCGGCTGCCGGTTAGAAATGCAGGTTTCTGGGCCCTGCCGCTGTATGTTTGGACTATAGATCTGGACTGGCTCGCGGGCATCTCTGTTTTTCCTAAGCGCTCCAGGTTCGGGAGCCATGTTATAAGGTCATCCCCCAAAACTGAAGTTTAGATTTAAGGTAGAACAGGGAAAAATCAGAAAACTGGGGAAATAATTCGGGGTCACCAGAGACCTTTTAAAAACAATTCCTGTTTAACAGATGAGAAAAATGGAGGCTAAGACAAAGAGATGAGGAGAGCCCTGAGGAACCCAGGATCCCTGCTTTCTGGCACCCCGTTCTTCCCGCCCATCCCCACCCACCGCCATCACACAACACATCCACCCATCAGAATTCCTTGGGCAGGAGGCTAATGTTGTGATTTTAAAACACAAAGGAACAATCTCCCACTCCCCTCTCCCCCCAAAAAAGATCTACCCTCCATGAACCGAGGCGGAATCTGTTAGCAGCTCTGTCGGAAGGCCCTGCAAAGCTAAAAGCATCCTTTTTGGCTTTGATGTCTTGACAAGATGCTTCCTTTGAAAGCTCAGAGGCAGCCCTGTTATTTCCCCTGACAGCCCCAGAGAAAAGCTCTGAAATGAGAAGTGGCGTCCCTGTCAAAGCCCAAAGGTGTGATTCCTTGAAAGATTCTCCTGAGCGCTCTCTGCGCTCAGAGCATGGCCACCAACAGGTGGGGAGCCCCTGAGCCACAGGAGGCCTCGCAGACAGCCTCCCCACCTCCCCCAGGTGCCTCCCTAGGGAGGCCAAGAGCTGAGACACCTCCTAACCTGGCAGCCAGGCTGTGAGCCAGCCACCTTGAGAAGAGTTTCCAGGGGTAGGTCTGGCAGTTTGAGCCATTTGTCCCTCCCCCAGGGACTGCAGGCCACATGCAGGAAATGCCACCACCTGTCTGTGGAAATGAGGGTGGGAGGAGGAAGAAGAGGTGGCAGTGGAGAGGGCTCAGTGGGGGAGCCTTGGTGCTCCAAGCGTGGGCTACCTTTGCAGCAGCGCCCTCCCTGGGGAGCCTGTGGGAATGCAGGCGTGCAGGGGTTCTGGATCAGCTCTATTTTAACAAGATCCCCAAGTGATGTGTCTGTACAAGGTTTGTATCCTAGCTCCACCACCTACGCTGTGTGATTTTGACCACGCTCCTTAACCTCTCTGGGCCTTGATGTCCACATAGGGTTTTGAGAAGTGAAACTTAACGCTTGGCACATGCTAAGCCTTTAGGGAACGTTAGCTGCTATTGTAATTGGGGAAGTGATTAAAGGAGAATCAGTGTTGCCACATTTAACCCCCCTGCCCCCCGTCATCCAGCCGCTCTGTGGTACAGAAGGGAAGCCAAACTGAATGGGAGAAAGTTCTGGATGACAAGTGAAAAGCTCCCAGCATCTACTTTCAGGGGAAACGTGGAGGCTGGAGGGAAGAGTGTGTCTCAGCAGCCTGGGCCTTAACCGTTTAATTTAGGGTTGGTTAGGATTATCAGTCACCTTGCTTGGCATGAGGATTCGTACCCTCACTAATGTGCCTCTGTTCCTGCCATCCTCACACCACCCCTGACTTACCTCTGAGATGCCTCTGTTTCCAGAACCCTGCCCCAAAAGCCTTCACCCTCCTTTGCTGCAGAATAAAACCCCAGCTCCTTAGCGTTCCAGACTTATCATCTAGCCCCAAACAGACCTATTCAGCCTCCTTCGTGGCTTCTGCCCTCAAACCCCTGCCCCTTAGGCTCAATCCTGGTCATCCCTGAACTGTTTTCTTGTTTTCTTGTTCTTGCTGTCTTCTCTGCCTGGGATGACTGGATTCCTCTTTTTGGAGTCACTCTCCCTTTCCCCCACCTCCCAGAATTCCACTCCACCTTTGAAGAGCTGCTTACCCACAGGAGGCTGTGTGGTGTTGTTCTAAGAGCCCAGGGTTTGGACAGACTTCGTTCAAATCCTAGCTGTGCCGTGAGCTAGCTGTATGACTTTAGGCAAAGTGCTTTCCCTCTCTGGTCTCGTATGACTTTAGGCAAAGTGCTTTCCCTCTCTGGTCTCGGTTCTTTCATCTTCAGATGGAGGCTAATCACTACTGCTTTGCAAAGTTGTTACAAAGACTCATCAAGGAAGTATGGGGGATTTCCACTAATAGTAATTCTTACCATTTTATTTCTAAGAAGAGGACACTTGCCTCCCCTGTGAAGGCTTTATCTACCCTTCTGCCACCCTGCCCCACAAAATTAAATGCAGCCTCTTCTCTATTTCATAAACCCTTGCTCCTTCTTGAATTTACAATGTCCACAGGCTCCACTGTTCCCTTCTCCAGGAGGGAGTCCCTGACTACCCTGCTTAAAATCACAGGACTCCCCCCTGCACCCCAAGTCTGATCCTTGCTCGACTCTTCTCCATAGTGAGCTACACACACACAGTGATGTCTGTCTGTCCATTGTCGTATCCTCAGCACCCAGGACATCGCCTGGTGCCGAGAGCTGCTCCGTCAGCGGTGGCCATCTGCATGAGTCAATCACTTCTTCTGCCGTCAGGGGGTGTCCAACTGTCAGTGCCTTGCCCAGCTGTTAGGGCCTAAATTGTGTTCCCCCCAAAATTCATGATGTTGAGTCCTGCCCAGTCATACTTTGTAAGGAGACCTCATTTGGAACTAAGGTCTTTAAAGAGGTAAAGCAGATGAAATGGGGTTAGAGTGGGCCCTGGTCCAGTCTGACCGGGGTAGTTATAAGACGAGGAGATGGGACACAGACACACAGAGACCATGTGCGGACACGGGGCAAGACGGCCACCTCCACGCCAAGGAGAGAGGCCTGGGAAGAAACCACCCTTGATCTCAGACCTCTAGCCTCCAAAACTGGGAAAGAAGAGATTTCTCTTGTCCAAAGCCACCCAGTCTGTAGTCCTCTGTTATGGCAGCCCTAGTGGGGCTTCCTGAGGCCCAAACTGCAACTTCTTCATCTGTGTACCCCCAGCCGTCCACAGGCCTCCAGCCCATGCCCAAACTCGGGAGACTGAGGCCAGACTGAGCTGTATTCTGCTCACAACAGGGCGGGGAGCAAGGAAGAAGCACCTCGTGGTGAGGGGAGAGCCCTGCACAGACAACCAGAAATGGCTTCTTTGTCACTGTCTGTGTCGATTCCAAGGCATTGTCCTTTCCCGTTCTGGTTGGGCGTCCCTTGAGGTGAATGCCATGCTGCATCAAAGGAAGACAGTCAGTGTCACACACGCTCAGGAGGTGAGAGTAACCTGGGCTTTGGCTTCCTCTTCCTGTAACATGTCACAGTTACCGTGAGGGGCAGGCCTCCCAGACCTGGGAGCTGACGGGGGTTGTGAAGGAAGAGAAGGTCTCACCTGTCCTCGCCCGCTGAGCACCAGCGTCTGAACTCCAGTGTGGGGCTTCTGACGTGCTCAGGCAACCCCTGAGGACAGGGACGCTTCTTGCTCCAGGTGGGTGCTGGTCTGCTGGCTGGTGTAAGTCTCCCACCTCTGGGCCTTCCTGCATGGAGCAGCCCGAGAGACAGCTCGTCTTCGGGTTGGCTTAGGGTGTGCCTGTGACCAGCTCAGACTGCGGGAAGCTGGCCTAGGTGAGCCCCCTCCCCGTGCAGCTGGTCTGTCAGAATACTCCCCACCTACTACAGAAAGGACTGTGTCGGAGTTTATTCTTAACATGCCCTTTATTTACTCATACACTCATCTTTTTATTTGTATCAGAACCTGAAAAACTTGAAACACCTTCAGCCTTCACGCCAGCAAGGACCAGGCCTGGTGGTGCCAGTCCTAACCTAGGTGGTGGTTCACGTGCTCAAATGACAGGTGCCAGCACGCTGCTGCTCTGCAGACACCCAGCCCCTGGTCGTACCAGGATCATGCTTCCAAGGGCAGCGTTTCTTGCTTCTCCATCAACAGGACCCCGAAGAATGAATTCTTCAAAGACCCATGTTCTCTGAGCACCCCCCCCCACCCCCCCGCTTCTCTCTTTCCTTCTTAATCTGCTCTGGTTTGGATTCCTGGCTGCCGAATAAGTTTTAAAAGATGCTTGTTTATATTGAGCCAGTTTGGGGGAATCTTGAGAAGCTTCCAAGTCATTTTACCACCATTCACCTCATTTGAGGGGCTCACTGGCCAAGAGATTTGCATAATTCTCAGTATGGGAAGTTTCGGTAAGGAAGGTCTTTTCTCCCCTGCGTCCACTCCTGCCTGGCACCTTTGTTCTGCAGGAAAGTTTCCTTTTGCTCCCTCTTTTGAGAATTGTAACTCAAATGCCCTAAGCCCCTTGGCCAGTGGATGCAAAGTTAGCCATACTCTGGGAAACAATCGTGCCTCTAGACAACATTAGGAGCCCCCTTCCCTTTCAGAACCCCCTGCCATGTATCCCCAACACACACAGATATGCACATGCACACACATATGCACACATACACGCATACACATATGCACACACATACGCGCATACACACACGTGCACACACATACATGCATACACACACGCATACACATATGCACACACATACATGCATACACACACGTGCACACACATGCACACATACACGCATACACACATGCACACATACATGCATACACACATGCACACACATACGCACATACACACATGCACACACATACAAGCATACACACATGCACACACATACAAGCATACACACGTGCACACACATGCACACATACACACATACACACACGTGCGCACACATGCACACATACACGCATACACATATGCACACACATACACGCATACACACCTGCACACACATGCACACATACACGCATACACACACATGCACACATACACGCATACACATATGCACACACATACACGCATACACACGTGCACACACATGCACACATACACGCATACACACATGCACATGCATACACACACGTGCACACACATGCACACATACACGCATACACATGCACACACATACACGCATACACACGTGCACACACACATGCACACATACACGCATACACACGTGCACACACATACACGCATACACACACGTGCACACACATGCACACATACACGCATACACACACATGCACACACACATGCACACATACACTCATACACATATGCACACACATGCACGCATACACATATGCACACACATACATGCATACACACATGTGCACATATCCACACGCATACACACGTACACACATGCACACATACACGCATACAAATATGCACACACATACACGCATACACACGTGCACACACATGCACACATACACACATACACATATGCACACACATACACGCATGCACACGTGCACACATGCACACACATACACGCATACACACACGTGCACACACATGCACACATACACTCATACACATATGCACACACATACACGCATACACATATGCACACACATACACGCATACACACACGTGCACACACATACACACACGTGCACACTCACATGCACGCATACACACACGTGCACATATGCACACACATACACGCATACACACATGTACACACATGCGCACATACACGCATACACATATGCACACACACGCATACACACACGTGCACACATATGCGCACATACACGCATACACACACGTGCACACACACACGCACACATACACGCATACACATATGCACACACATACGCGCATACACACACGTACACACACATGCACTACTGAGCATTCACGGATTTTTCCAGGCCTCATCACTATATGAGCTGCAGTTCCCACAAGGTAGCCTTCCTGCAGATACTTTAATACTTAAACAATATTTATGGAAAGCAAACTGAGCATACCATGGGCCAGGTACTGTTCTAGGTTCTGGGGAAACCATAGCACTAACTTTCCGCCTTTATGGAGTTTCTATATTAAAGCAGAGCCGTCTGCTAGGACTTCCCACAAGGATAGAAATATCCTGTACTGTTTTTTACCACAGCCACCAGCTACGTGTGGCTTTTGAGCACTGGAAATGTGACTCATGCAGCTAAGGAAATGGAATTTCTGATTGTATTTAATTTGAATTAATTTAAACTCTTCAGAGCCACTTGTGGCTTGTGGCTACTGTATTGGGCAGAGCAGTTCTGGAAACAATAAACAGGTAGATACCCTGCCTTTACCACGAAACATATAAATATGATATTAGCCATGGACAAGTGAAGAAAGCCAAGGTGCATAAGGAAATAGAGGCTGGGAGGCATTATTTCACATAGGGGCAGTGCTGAGGTTGGCCTCTCTGTGGGAAGGTGACTTGCTGATGGAGATCTGGGAACCCAGGAGCTTTGGGGTGGAGGTTCTGGCAGAGGCACCAGGAAGGGGAGTGAATACCTGAGAGGGCCGCAGGAGCATGGGAGTGGGGGGCAGAGCCTGGGCCGCTGTGGGAGAGGGGGAGAGGGAGCAAGGCCTGGGACATGCTGGGGTGGGGAGAAAGCAGGGCCTGGGACATGTTGGTCCCCGTGGTGCCCCGATGGAGATGAACTCCGGAGAGGCAGAGCATGTGTGCGAGGCCAGATCAAGAGTCCAAGGTTAGGTGGGGAGATGGAGGCTGGAGGGGCCAGCTTGGGCATGGTCAAAGGAAGGACCTGGCTTCCTCTGCTCTGGTTTGCACGTGTCCCTCCTCACTACCCAAGGGATCCTCCTTGGGATCCCTTGCTGATGAATTTGACCAGCCTGAAAATGCCATTGCTCTAGTCTTAAAGGGGCCAGGTTCTGGGCTTACAAAGGGGCAAATGCCCCTCTCCGAGTCTAGCTCAGTCTAGTCACCTGAGCCCTCTTAGCAGGTGGGTGTGACCCCAGGGCCCCACAGAGCTGCTCATGAAAATCAGTTCTTCATTTCTGCCCTTCATCCATCCCTTCTGTGGGACTCGGATCTAAGCTAGTGGGAGGGGCCAGAAACGATAGGTCATGGCCATTCCTTCCCTTCCTGGATGTCACCTGTCCTTTTGGCCCAGTTCTCCAGTTTGGGCTCTGTTAATATACCCTACTTCTAATAAGCAGACTGTTCCTGTACTTCCAAATTAGTATTTGTTTAGTGCAGTTCAATCAAAATTCTAATAGGATTTTATTTTGTAGATGATACTGATTTGTGAGAATTGATTTATAAGAAGAGTAAAATAACCAAGAACTGTTTTGCAAAAGAAGAGTAATGAGGAGGAACTCACTCGAACAGATATTAAAATGTGCTCTAAATATTTGAGCAAAGATTTTTAGAGGCAAAGCATAAACGCAAAGCTCAATAGCTGAATCAGACACACAAATTAAATAATCCAGAAACAACCTAGTAAATGTGAAAAGTTAGTGTCTGATCAAGGTGGTTTCTCACATATTCATAAGAAAAGATAACACAATACATATGCTACTGAGATGATTGGTAAATATCAAGAAAAATGACAGTTTAACCCAAGATAAATTCAATACCAATTTAATTGAATTAAACATGAAAAATAAAGCTAAAACACTCCTAAGAAAGCCTAGATTAACTAACATGTATCAGCTATCAAGATAAGGGATCACTTTCTTTGTTTTTTTGGTTTTTTGTTTTTGGGGTTTTTTTTTGAGACAGTCTCACTCTTTTGCCCTCAGTAGAGTACTGTGGCATCACAGCTCACAGCAACCTCCAACTCTTGGGCTTAAGAGATTCTCTTGCCTCAGCCTCACAAGTAGCTGGGACTACAGGCACCCACCACAATGTCCAGCTATTTTTTGTTGCAGTTGCCACTGCTATTTTAGCTGGCTGGAGCTGGGTTCAAACCCGCCACCCTTGATATATGGGGCTGGCGTCCTACCCACTGAGCCACAGGCGTCGCCAGGGATCACTTTCTAAATATAAAATTTCTATGAAAGAAGCCATGGGAGAAAGAATGATAAATTAGTTATCTAAAAATTGGAATTTCTACATGTTAAACGTTAATTTATAACATATTTAAGACAAAAAAAAGGTAAACGATAGACTGGAAAATTCTCGCCACAAACATAGTAAGGCGTTAATATTATTTATGTAGAGAGAAACTCTTGCAAATAATAAAACCACTGAACACTGCTATAACAGTGGCGTAAACAGGCAATTCACTAAAGAACATAAATGACAAGGAATTCTTTTAAAAACAGTTCAACCTTATTAGCAATCAAGAAAAGCATATTGAAACAATTTTCCCTTATCTCATCAGCAAGGCTTTTTAACAGTAACGTTTTACATAGGCTGGGTTGTGCGTCCAGCCCAGGAAAAGGCCAGAAGAGGCAAAAACTTGGCTATATGGGTCAAGGGAGCCATTTCTAGGCATCCGTCCAAAAGTAGTTATCCAGACTAAGGCTAAAGGTGTTCACTGCCGTTTTGTGAGCCAAAAACTGGAAATAAGTGTCCAGCGAAAGTCCAGTTGCTGAGTATATTATGTTTGGTCTCTTCCCTCGGCGAACTAACATGCAGCCATTTTTAAAATCATTTTGCTCAATATATATGGAAACGGGGAAATATTCAAGAAAATGAAGGAACTGTGAAACTGCAATATTAAAGGTGATTGGGGTTTTCCTTTTTTCTCCTTCATATGTTTTTACATTTTCTGGATTTTTGAAAGTCATTTTGCCTTTATGATAAGAAGCAAAATGTTCATATCCATTTTCTGATGTCCATTTAAATTTCACTTGCCAGCCCCAGGGAAGCGTCTTGCTTCTGAAATACCATAAATAAAAGCAGCTTGCAAGCCCGGCACCATCTCCTCCACCACTCCATGTTCCGCTTCAGAAGATTTTAGTACCTGTGTACCTTTTCTGTATCCCTTTGTCTCTAAACGTGAAATGGTAACCCTCACCCTTGTTTGCTTGCATGGGACCTGTTTTCGTTTCCTTCCCCAAGAAGGGGGGAGAAGTTTGTGACTTTTCATGGTCAGAAGCACCCACTCTCACACCACCTGTGCCGACATAGGTATTTCATTTGGGTGCCAGGTGGGATCGGTCATGGGAGCAACTCAGGAAGAAATGCAAGTTTCTTTTGTGAAAAGATGCTGACCCTGTCTTTGTTCTTATCCACAGATACGATGCTACCTGGTGTGTTTAGCAATCGGTGTGGTTGCAATTTTTTGTGCTGAAATCACTCTGGAAACTCGAACAGTGGACTTCAGCATTCAAGGGAAGCCAAAGCCATTTGAAGGAGAAAAAAGCCAAAAGCCTTTTATCTTATTTGTTCTAAGAATTTCTCTGCCCCCTTCCTACCCCCTTCCAAAAATAAGCCATTGTACACAGTCAGGCAGCATGGCCAGCAAACGAAAATCTACAACTCCATGCATGGTGCGGACGTCACAAGTAGTGGAACAAGATGTGCCCGAGGAGGTAGCCAGGGCCAAAGAAAAAGGAATCGGCACGTCACAGGCTGACGTGGCCAAGGACGGTTGGGCAGCAGACCCTGAAAACTCTTCCAAAGAAAGTGAAGTGATAGAGGTGAAATCTACAGGGGAAAGCCAGTCCAAAAAACTCCAAGGAGGTTATGAATGCAAATACTGCCCCTACTCTACGCAAAACCTGAATGAGTTCACAGAGCACGTTGACATGCAGCATCCCAACGTGATTCTCAACCCCCTTTACGTGTGCGCTGAATGTAACTTCACAACCAAAAAATACGACTCCTTGTCTGACCACAACTCCAAGTTCCATCCCGGGGAGACCAACTTCAAGCTGAAGTTAATCAAACGTAATAATCAAACTGTCTTAGAACAGTCCATTGAAGCCACCAACCATGTTGTGTCCATCACCGCCAGCGGTCCTGCAAGTGGTGACGGTGATCCTGGGATCTCAGTGAGTAAAACCCCCATCATGAAGCCAGGGAAACCAAAAGCGGATGCCAAGAAGGCACCCAAGAAGCCTGAGGAGGTCACCCCAGAGAACCATGTGGAAGGGACTGCCCGCCTGGTGACAGACACAGCTGAGATCCTCTCGAGACTCGGCGGAGTGGAGCTCCTCCAAGACACATTAGGACACGTCATGCCTTCTGTACAGCTGCCACCAAATATCAACCTTGTCCCTAAAGTCCCTGTCCCACTAAATACTACCAAATACAACTCTGCCCTGGATACAAATGCAACCATGATCAACTCCTTCAACAAGTTCCCTTATCCGACCCAGGCGGAGTTGTCCTGGCTGACAGCTGCCTCCAAACACCCGGAGGAGCACATCAGAATCTGGTTTGCCACCCAGCGCTTAAAACACGGCATCAGCTGGTCCCCGGAAGAGGTGGAAGAGGCCCGGAAGAAGATGTTTAATGGCACCATCCAGTCGGTACCCCCCACGATCACTGTGCTGCCTGCCCAGTTGGCCCCCACGAAGATGACCCAGCCCATCCTGCAGACAGCTCTCCCGTGCCAGATCCTGGGTCAAACCAGTCTGGTGCTGACTCAGGTGACTAGCGGGTCAACAACCGTCTCTTGCTCCCCCATCACGCTTGCTGTGGCAGGAGTAACGAACCACGGCCAGAAGAGGCCTTTGGTGATTCCCCAAGCTGCCTCCGAGCCCAAGCGCCCTCACATCGCTCAGGTGCCAGAGCCCCCACCCACAGTGGCCAACCCCCCACTCCCCTCAGCCAGCGACCGGAAGAAGACAAAGGAGCAGATAGCGCATCTCAAGGCCAGCTTCCTCCAGAGTCAGTTCCCTGATGATGCTGAGGTCTACCGGCTCATCGAGGTCACCGGCCTTGCCAGGAGCGAGATCAAGAAGTGGTTCAGTGACCACCGGTATCGGTGTCAAAGGGGCATCGTCCACATCACCAGCGAATCCCTTGCCAAAGACCAGTTGGCTATCGCGGCCTCCAGACACGGTCGCACATACCATGCATACCCAGACTTTGCCCCGCAGAAGTTCAAAGAGAAAACACAGGGTCAGGTTAAAATCCTGGAAGATAGCTTTTTGAAAAGCTCCTTTCCTACACAGGCAGAAATGGATCGGCTACGAGTGGAGACCAAGCTGAGCAGGAGAGAGATCGACTCCTGGTTCTCAGAGAGGCGGAAGCTTCGGGACAGCATGGAACAAGCTGTCTTGGATTCCATGGGGTCTGGCAAAAAGAGCCAGGATGCGGTGGCCCCCAATGGTGCTCTGTCTCGACTGGACCAGCTCTCCGGTGCCCAGTTAACCAGTGCTCTGCCCAGCCCTTCACCAGCAATTTCAAAAAGTCAAGAGCAGGTTCATCTCCTGAGGAGCACGTTTGCAAGAACCCAGTGGCCTACCCCCCAGGAGTATGACCAGCTAGCGGCCAAGACCGGCCTGGTCCGAACTGAGATTGTGCGCTGGTTCAAGGAGAACAGATGTTTGCTAAAAACTGGAACCTTAAAGTGGATGGAGCAGTACCAGCAACAGCACGGGGCAGAAGACCCCGGCCGCAGTGCTCTGTCAAGGAAAACAACAAAACCTGCAGCCGAGAGCCCAAAGAATGGAGGCGAGGTGGTTCAGCAATGTCACAAGGACCCCAAAAAGCTCTGCCAAGAGGACTTGGAGAAGCTGGTGCCCCGGGCGAAAGTGGCCAGCGAGCAGGCAAAAGACTGTTTGCCAGCGAAGCCCTCGGAGGCCACCTCGGACAGGTCAGAGGGCAGCAGCCGGGATGGCCAAGGCAGCGATGACAACGGCGAGTCGGGTGTGGTGGATTATGTGGAGGTGACCGTCGGAGAGGAGGATGCAAACTCAGACAGGTCGGACAGCTGGAGTCAGACCGCAGCAGAAGGAGCGGAGGAACTGGCCGACTCAGACTCCGACAGCGCCGCTGCCGAGGCCAGCCAGCCCTAAACAGGTAATTCACCTGTGCCGTCCCCCCACCCCAGCCCCCTGCAGCAGGGGAGAAGGCAGGCTTTCTTTCTTTTTATTTCCAGGGTTAATATTAGATTGTAGGGCACAGAGACATTGATGTGGATGGTGGGTTCCTTTTTTTTTTTTAATTGGCAAGTAAGAATTATGTATCTGGGTCACACACAGCATGATGTTTTGAAATACATACACCTTATGGAAGGGCTCCATTGAGCTAATTCATCTACACGTCACCTCACATACTTAAACATTTTTTGTGGTGGATGAGTTATTTTTTTTTAAGACCTTTGAAAAAGGAAATAAAAATGGGGGCTGGTAAATCTCACATCCTTATTTGCAAGGCTGTGCTAAGCGGGACAGCCCCACAGCCTGTGGCCTGTTTGGACACCACCATTTGGCCTGTGCATCTTTCTAAAGTCTGGTTGTGACTGTTCTGAACAACAAACACATCCTCCCTCTGTGTATTTTGTGTTTGCTGCTGTAACAAAACAAATTCGAAAAGGATGTGTCTTTCCCCTTTTCTTTTTCTTTTTTTTTTTTCCCCGTTTCTTTTTGGACTCTGTAGAGTAAGTATTCAAGTTTGCTGTCTCGGAGATTTAAGGTTGTTTCTATTAACCTCAAAGGCTTTGAAAGTGTTTGGTGTTTGCCTTGTCACAGATAAAGAAAGGTGCCACTCTGGTTGGGTCCCTGTCACCCCTTAAACCTGGGGAGACTGGTATAAATCAGGCCTGTGGAGCCACAAAAGCTGGGGGAAGGGAGGTTACCATGGTTACTAATGGCCATGTCATCCACATAATGGGACATGCCACTTGGAGTTTGTGCTTCATGAGAGGTCAGTGCAAAGTGAGGCCTGAAGCGGACGCTTGCTCCTTGCTGACTTTAGAAGGGAGGGCAGTGCTTGGGAGGAGGGAAGGGTCCACCTTGGCGGAAATATTACAAGGGCACCTGGCTCAGGGAGGGAGATGCACCATTTGCCCTGGTGGGCTTCTCCAGAGGATGCTTGAAAGACAGTGGAAAGGGCCTCCCAGTCAGCTTTTAAAAATGATGAAATAGGGCAGTGCCTGTGGCTCAAGGAGTAGGGCGCTGGCCCCATATACTGGAGGTGGTGGGTTCAATCCCGGCCCCCACCAGAAAA
The DNA here is from genome assembly GCA_963574655.1 of Perodicticus potto. Lineage (NCBI taxonomy): Eukaryota > Metazoa > Chordata > Mammalia > Primates > Lorisidae > Perodicticus > Perodicticus potto. The sequence goes on along the minus strand of CAUYRH010020625.1, from coordinate 8,766 downwards.
AAAAAACTGCAAAAAAAAATGTAAAAACCTCCAGAATGATTGATAAGGTCCCAAAGGGAGCCCTGGAAATTACCATAGCTCTGTCGTAATGAACTCAGACAACTTTGGCCATGTTGCTCATGAATTCATTTATTCAGTTATAAAATGAGGCAGCTAGCAAATAAATGAGATCTTCTAGAAACCTTGTTTTAGCCAGTTTAGCTATTAAAAGAGTGCTTTCATGAGGAGCCATCCCAGAATGCCCTCAGTTCTTCTTTCTCCTCCCACTTACAGGAGAAGGTGCTCAGGGGTACACAGGTGAGGATGGCCCATAGGGGAGGGCCGCACAGAGGAGGGGGCTAGAACTGTACCAAGGTCACCACAGCACAGCCACCACCCGCCTGGACATCTTGCTTCTCCCTCCCACTGGCTGCTTTCCTGCCTTCTTACCATATCTCCCTCCTCGAAGTGGAGGAGTAAAGAGAACCTGTGGGGAGGAGGGGAGGAAAGATGGAAGGGTCGGGCAAGGGCCTCCCGAATAGCAGACGCTGACCATGCACAGCCATACTGAGTTCTAGAGGAGTAAGCTTCTCTATGGTTTTATAAACCCAGAAACTGAGACTCACAAACCAGGGAACTTGCTCACACTCCCTCAGTCTGACTCCAGGGCCATCACTCTTCCTGCCACCATCTCTGCTTCTTTCCTGCTGACGAAAATTTCCCATTGCTTGTTGTCTCCCCTCCTGGGGTTGGGGGAACCCCTAAGGTTTTTGCAGTTGGCATTTGGATTAACATCAGACAATTCAGAGATGTAGGAACCAGCTGTGTCTCCAAAGAACCAGGAACATTCAGGAAGCTCACTTTGTATTTGCTTATGATAAGAGTCCCAAGCATGAGCTGGAAAATATTTCCAAACAAGATGCTGACATCTGTTCCACACCTGGTGGCATCAGATACCCCTAAAGCTTTCTGATAACGTGGAGGTGCATCTTATGGAGAAAGGGCTACCGTCTACACAGGTGGTGGCATCCAAAAGTTCTCCTAAACCCTGGAAAGAGGCACCCTTTAATAAAAGGACCATTTTAATTTAGAGGGGAAAAATCTCTCCAAATTATTTCAGAGTTTTCACGAACCAAACACATGGGTCTTTTGCAATTAGTAAATATTCAATGATGTCCCTATTTAAACACATATTTCTTTAGGAACTTACAGTTAAGTTCAGTTTGGCACATATAATAATCCTGAAATAATTCATGGTTTTGACTCTGTGGGAGTTTTTATGTGACACGAGGGGTGGGGTGACTTGGGCAAGCACGCAGCTGAGAGCTGGCTTTAGACTGGATTTCTTCTAGAGGGTACAGCGTCTCCTTCACCCAACCCCTCTGCTTCAAGCTTTGCAAGGTTTATGACAGACTTTGACTCAGTCCGGACTCACTTCAGCCCTAAGGTTAGGAATCATTCCAAATGTTTGCACAGTGTTATCTTGAGTCAATTTCAGGGTCTGGACAATTTTTGAGCCATCCCATTGAGAGATCTGTCCTAGTAAGAGATTGACAATTAAATTCCTGCTTTTATCCTAACAATGAGTCAACTTAACTGAAGCAAGATATGGTCAAACCTATGCCTTGATGATTGGTCAAATGGAATATCCCATTACTACTGCTAATAAGAGTTCTCATTATTGGTACAAACTATGTGCTCAGCATTTTTTCTAAACATGTCTACTAAGTCATTTCAACCTCATAACAACCCTATGAGGTGGGTATAGCTTTTTCTCCATTTTAGAGAGGGTAAAAACTAAGGCCCAGAGGAAATGACTGACTTGCCCTGGGGTCCTCAGCCAACTAGAGGCCGACTCTCATCTGTCCAGCCAGTACCTGACCCTAACCGCTGTAGCAGAGGCCTCTGCAGCAATGATACCACCGCCCAGGCCAGGCAGACAGTGGTCAGTTCCTGATTCTATATAGGAGTGGACACTAATCCACAACTTATTTATTCAGCAAGAACTTTACAGAACCCTCTTCAAGCCAGGCACTGTTCTAGTCTGTATAGATTTGTTAAAATGACTAATGATCTGGGCCACTGCCTCCATGTCAGTCTAATAAAGGAGAGATGTGGACATAAAAACACCCGTAAGCCCACCTGGACTGCTTCCTGAGAGCTGTACACACAGAAACCGGGGAAGGGGTAGGATTTAGAATTTTTAATCTGATTTAAGACCTTCCCAACAACCCACCTTCTTCCCATTTATCTTAAACAAAGAAAACTGAGGCTCAGCAACCTGAGGGATCTTGCCAGAGTTCATGCAGCCAGCGTATAAAACTGGCTCCAAAGCTCCAGCCACCACCTTCGCTGCCTCTCAATTTCTGACAATTTCCAACTCCCGATGATTGGGGCTGGCTTTGGGAGAGAGGTATATAATTTGTGAAATGTCACAAAGATTTTTTTCCATAGCTCAGCTTGCTTAAAATATTTAAGGCTGCCAATTGTTGCATCCTGGCTACAATTTAAGACTCAAAATATGAATGCCCCTCACTCTGTTCATATTAGCTGTCTAAATAGAGATATTGCAATTAAAGGAAGAATGAATGAATGAATGAATGAAAATATTCTACTCATCTGTTTCCTGGTCTCTCTCCCCCACCAGACGCTTAAAGCAAGGGACCAGATCTCATTAATCTCTGAATCCCCAGTACAGATTCAGAGCAGATGTTCAGTAACAGTTTATTGAGAACCAATCAGAGAATTTTAAGAGGTGGTTGGTTTGGGGGGAACCTGGGATTTGCTTCTCCCCATCTTCCCCATACTCATTAGCACCAGTGATTGACAGCAGTCAGAGGGAAGGTTGGGTACAGTTTGCTCTGTGTGCGTGGACAAACTAAAGGAAAGAATCTGCTGAAGACTCTATTTACCAGGTGATGCTTCTGTCCATGAGTCCTTCTTCCCTCATGCCTAATGGGAAATTAACTGATACCACTTCCATTTACTTAATTCTGGAGCTTCTCACCCTAAGAATTCCCACTATGCTTTGGGCAGCTTGTAGTGACTTAGCAACCATGAAATCCAGCTCGCCTGTTTTCAGAAGGAGGTGAAGTCAGCTAGCTCAGAGACATTCCTAGTAAGTGGCTTGATTCATTTGTCCGTCAAGCGCTGGAGCAATGTCTGCAGTATGCTCGACTTGTCCCTGCCCTCATGGAGCCTTTGGTCCAATGGGAAAGGAAAGTTGCATGCTGACACTCCTTTTGAAGGCAAGTTATATGGCACTGTAAAGTACAGAATAGGGAGATTTGACCTGACTTTTAAGGTTTGCAGGAGGCTTCTCTGAAGATGTAATGGATGACTTGAACCAACATGTAGAAGTCGACTGGGCAGAGAGGTGGGAAAGAGCATTTTAGGCAGAAGAAAAAACATACTAAGGGACCAAAGGGAACTTGATACATTAGGGGAACTGAAAAGTGGCCATTGTGGGTATGACTTGCCTGAGTTCACATTTCATGTTACTAGAAAGTGCAGGGGTTAAAAGCCTGAGTGGCTGTGTAGAGTGGTTCACGCCTATAATCCCAGCACTTTGAGAGGCCAAAGCAAGAGGATCACTTGAGGCCAGGAGTTAGAGACCAACCTGGGCAACAAATCGAGACACCATCTCTACAAAAAATTTTTAAAATTAGCCAGGTGTGGGGGGGATGCAGCAGTAGTCCCAGCTACTCAGGAGGCTGAGGCAGGAGGATTACTTGAGCTCAAGAGTTCAAGGCTGCAGTGAGCTGTGATCAGGTCACTGTACTCCAGCCTGGGCGACAGAGTTGAGACTCTGTCTTTAAAATAAAAAATCCAAATGTTAGGTAGATTTGCATATGATTAATTATTCTCCTCTTGGTCACCAATGAAGGAGATTCTACATTGTTCTGTATGTTTAACCCTGTAGAGAAAGTTTGACATCATCTGAGTTACTCCAGGAAGGAGCAAAAGGAAAGTCAACAAGAGGTTCTCCAGGCCTTCAGATCTTTCTGTCCTCATGGTACATGGAGGCTGAAGGATGTGGGAAGATTCTAGACCCTCTGCATGCCTATACATTTTACTGTATTCTTTCTATAACCTTGATACTTACCGTAATAGTCAGCTAAGGCTGCCATAATAGAATACCACAGACTAAGTGACTTAATAGATGTTTGTTTTCTCACAGTTCTGGAGGCCAGAACTTCAAGGTGAAGGTGCCAGTGGAGCTGGTCTCTGGTGACGCCTCATTTCTTGGTTTGCAGGTGGCCACCTTCTCACTGTGCACTCACGGGCTTTCCACAGTGTGTTCATAGTCCCAGTGTCTCTTCCTCTTCTAAGGACCCCTGTCCTATTAGATAGGGCTTGTCTTAAAGTCCCTATCTCCAAATATAGTCACATTAGGGATTAGAGTTTCAGCATATGTATGGGGAAGTATTCATTTCATAGCACTAATAGACTTGTCTGTTGTTGCCAGGATTAATGAGATAATATAAATGAAAGGCCTTGTCACATCAGCATCTGCCCAATAGATGCTGAATCTGAACTTGCTCATCACTCTCTATGCGGGGAACCTGGTCACCTGCTTCCTGCCTTTCCAAGTTGACTTTACCATCGAGGTCCCACTTGTGTGAGTCCATGCCAGTGGAGATGTTAATTGCATCTCAGAGGGACGGGAGTGTGGGGGTGCTCAGGGGTAACATTTGCCGAGCGTGTCTGGCACTGCTAAGCACTTCACGTGTGCTAACTCATCTACTCCTCAACAGCACCTCTCAGGAGTCCACATTACTCATTTATAGCTAGTGCAAAGGAGACACAGCAAGGGAACTCATCCAAGGTCATCAAGGTCAAAAGTGGTGGAGCTGGAATGAAAACCCACATGCATCCGTGTAACCACTTCAGGAGACTGCATCATGAGTCTAAAATATGATCCATTTGCTCAGCTTCAGTTGAACTTCTGTGGACAGCATCCATTGCTGGGAAAGGGGCAGGCAGAGAGATGGCCCCCCTCACACCTACCGCCTTTGAGCCAGCCTGCGGAGGTTCACTTACCCCAGGAGCTCCCAAACAGTTGCAGGGAAGGGGAGCTTTGGCCGGCTGTGCCAAAACTGACCCAGGCCTGGAGTAGGGATGGTTGTGGGTGGTATGACCCAGGCCTGGAGTAGGGATGGTTGTGGGTGGAATGGAGTTTCCCCACCCACTGGGAGGTTACTTAATCCTCCTCCATGCTTTTTCAATTCTAGTTAAAATTGGACCCTCCCCCCCATCACCAGTAGAAGAAATGAAAGCTTGGTTAGAAATGTGGAACAGTATAGAAGTAAACAATAGGGATGGTGTTTACCAGCAAATGAAAGAGAGTGAATAGGGGAGTTTTCATTCAGTGGGTATAAAGTTACAGTTCTGCAAAATGAGTAAGTTCCAGAAATCTGCTATACGACATAATGCCTATAGTTAATAGTAGGGTTTCGTGTATTTTAAAGTGTGTCACTCTTTTCTCTCTCTCCCCCCGGGTGTCTTATGTCTCTGTCTCTCTCTTCTCTCTCCCCCTCTCTCCCTCCCTTCTCCCCTTTCCTCTCTTCCCCCATTTCTCTCTCTCTCTCTCTCCCCTCCTCCTTAATGCTGCCCTGCAGCATCCCCCACCAATAAAGACCTTTCGTAGAAAAAAATAAATAAAATGTGTCGTGGGTAGCTCTCATGTTAAGTGTCCTTACCAACAACAACAACAAAAAATAAGGGACACAAGAAAAGCTTTGGAGGTGCCGGAGACGTTTATTACTAACCGGTGGCGAAGGTAACATGAGTGTATGCGTATCTTCAAACTTGTCGCATTGCGTACGTTAACTATGTGCAATTTTGTATATCCCGTGTATACCTCGATAAAGCTAGAGCAAAGGGGGTAAGGAGACAGGAAAAGACATGACCTACAGAGGAGATATTAACACGATAAAACTGAAAGCCGCTTCTCTATGATAAGACCAGAAGCCAGATGACAATGGAATAAAATGTTCAGCAGATAACAGGCACTCAGCAAATGAACAATAAACCTTGCTACACCACTCAAAAACAATGTTTTGGAGAGATAATAAATCACTATCTCTGTGTTGGTTTTCCTTTCTCATGGAGTACAGTGTTATTTCTCCCAGGTCCCCAAGGCTTTAGGGATAGCCCTACAGGGAAAATGAAAGAGAAATAGAAACAAAAAGCTGTCACATAGAGAAAGAATTCAAATTTTGTATGTTTCCCCAATAAGTAAAGAAATAGGGAAGCAGAGTTTGCTGAAGAATTAGATAGTATTTTTTTACTTTCCAGTTGTTCCCAAGATAAGAAAGGACGGGGTTGGGGGAGGATATTCACTAAGAGGCTGGATATTACTCGGTAGAAATGTCCCAGCAGGGCCCTAAGGACATGGGCCTGCCTGCTGGCCTTACAGTTTCCTGCCCAACTAAGAGGGGTTCTGGCTTTAGCATTTTGGTCCTGCATATAGTGCTGACTCTGACCAGTTGCTCAGACACTGGAAGAAACCCTGGGGAGTTAGCAAGAGCCACGTAGCCCAAACAACGGTGCAACTCCATAAAACAACAAAGACACTGAAATGTAGACTTTGTCATCAACTTTGTGTCACAGCCACTGCTCTGACAGCACTGAGCTCACCTCCCATTTTCCTTCATTAACATTTCTTGAGTATCCGTGTGAGCCGAACCCTACAGGGAGCACGATGGGTACGTCCATGTCCTCATGGGCCTCATGCACCGCACAGCACCAGTTAGCTCATAGACCCGGTGACAGTGTCCAGACGCATAGGCCAGCCTGGCTTGAAGCTGGAACCTGCTGCCAGGGGACTGGAGATGGGGTGACAGGGCCTCAGCTGCAGCCCTGAGGGAGAAATCACACAACATCTAAGCATTAGAAAGTGCTTGGCGCATGACCAGGGGGATCCCCGATGGATGAGCAGACCATGGGGAGAGCAGCTCAAAGCAAATCTACAGCTGGACCTTGCAGGGTCTGCGGCTACAGAGGAACTAGGCTTTGTCTCAGGGTGGCTATTAATGGCAGAGAAGGGCTATAGACGGGACCATGTAAGGAGGGAAGCTCTACCCAACGTGTCAGGCATCTGCTGGGGCCTGAGTCTTTCCTGCACTTGAGGGAGGATGTCTGCCTCTTCACTGGTTGGGTGTCAGCAACACAGAGGTGCTGTGCCTGCTACTGCCGGGACAGGGACCTGTTGGAGAAGAAATCAGACTTGTCTATAGTGTCCCCTTCCTCAGTTTTGACACGACTGGCTCCTGGGCTGGGTCCAGGACACCCCTGGAGAGGGGACAGGGCCCTGCCCTCTGTGTCCAGCACCTTCCCAGCCTCACTTGGAGGGTGCACCAGCTCCCACAGCCGAGTCCTGCCCCCTGCTGCACACCTTGAACAAGGCCATGGAGAATTAAAGTCCAAGTGGTTCTCAGGGCACTTCCAGAGGCTAGAGCCATCCGCATACACCTGGGATCTCCGCAAAAGCCAAAAAATAAAAGCAAAACAAAATTGGCTTCATCTGCCTTTTTCTGGGTCACCCTTTTGGTCTTACAGTCGTGTGTGTTTTAAGGGCCTCTCGTTCAGCATTTTTTATGAATATGTGTGGTTGGAGGATTATGCATGTTTGTGAATTACTCAGAAAGCCGGCACATTGCCTGATGGAGAACCACTTCATCTTGAGGATTATCTAAAAAGCAAGAGATTTTGCCAGTGACTTTAAGAGGCAGGGTCAGTGACTCGATAGCAGAGAGAAAGAGAATGGGTATGCTTATACACTCACTGAGCTCCTGACACCTGAGGCCCATTTACACCTGGCCTTCCTCAGGAAAAGTGAAGAAATTATTTCCTGAGTTCCTAGCATGCGCCAGGGCCTGTGTGCTTCCCACCCTCGCCTGCAACCCCACTGGCAGCTCTGCACGGTGGAGGCAAGAGAGGCTCCCGGAGGATGGGCAGCCGACCTTCCGCAGCTCTGCCACCCTGCCTGGAGGGCCTGTACTCAGCCCGGTGCTCTCCAGCCGGGTTGGGAGAAGGAAGAGCTGTAGCTGCCTGCTAGCCCAGGGCTTTGTTTCCTCCGGTCTGGAGGACCATGCAGATGGGACAGCCAGCCAGGACAGGCCCCCCCAAGCAGCCCCATTTGCCGGGGAAAAGCCTGTTCCCTGGGGGAGCACGAGGCTGCCTGTGGTCCGCTGTGCCCACCAGGGGGTGCATGTGGCTCTGCCCGGGATCAGCAGCAAGGCACATGGTCCCACTGGGTGCCCCCTACCCTCGATGCTAACCTGCCCGTTCTTGTCACCAGGTGGATCCAGGTGGCTCCAGGTGTGGAGAAGGACAAAGGTAGAGTAATCCATGTTCGTTTCTAGACCATGGACTGGGCAGCTATAACAACAGAAACTGGTTCTCTCACAGCTGTCAAGGCTGGAAATCTGGTGCTGGCCAGGAGGGCACCTTCTGAGGCCTGGGAAAGACAGTCTGTCTTGTGCCGCGTCCTGGCTGCTGGTGACTGCTGGTGATCCTTGGCATCCTTGGCTTGGGGATGCCCCAGTCTCTGCCGCTGTCTTCACATGGCCTCGCCCTGTGTGTGTCTCTTCACCTCTCCCTCTATGCATGTGTGTCTCTGTGTCCAAATGTCCCCTTTTTTTTTTTTTTTTTAAATACATGTATTTTATTATTCTTCATTACATTATTTCCCCCCCCACCCGTCCGTGATAAGGCAGAATTGATTTACAGAAAAGAATACAGAAAACACCAAAGCTCCTGGTAGTGGGAGAGATTTCAAGT
>CAUYRH010020622.1:0-45979 GCA_963574655.1 Perodicticus potto | reverse complement strand
CACTCTACCCAGCTTGAGACTCTGTCTCAAAAAAAAAAAAAAAGGCTTGGTGCCTGTGGTTCAACAGGCTAAGGCGCCAGCCACGTACACCTGAGCTGGTGGGTTCGAATCCAGCCCGGGCCCACCAAACAACAATGACGGCTGCAACCAAAAAATGGCTGGGCATTGTGGCAGGCGCCTGTAGTCCCAGCTACTTGAAAGGCAAACAGAAGACTCGCTTCAGCTCAGGAATAGGAGATTGCTGTGAGCTGTAATGCCACAGCACTCTATCCAGGGTGACAGCCTGAGCCTCTGTCTCAGAAAAAAAAAAAAAAGTAAGGACTCTAACCTTCCAGCACAATTTTCCTTTCACAAGGCTGTGTAGCTTATGAACAATAGAAATTTATTTCTTATAGTTCTGGAACCTGGGATGTTAAAGGCACGAATAGAGTCTAGGTCTCATGAGGGTCCCATTTTCTGGTTCATATATGGTATCTCCTAGCTGTATCCTTACATGATGGAATGAGCAAAGGAGCTCCATTGGGCATATTTTATAAAGACACTAAGTCCTCATGATCACATTACCTCCCAAAGTCCCTACCACCTAATTCATACCCTGGAATTTAGGATTTCAACATACGAATTAGGGTAGGGGAACATGAACATTCAGATGATAGCATTGGTTAACACCACTGACACCATTGATTTGTTTTCTTTTTAAATTGAATTAATACAATTTTTCTAAATGGCCAAAGTCTTCTAAATTTATAGTTTATTTATATTGTTGCACTTTTCTGCTTTTCGACTATTTATTTTAACATATATTTCTATGATTACTAGTATTTCAGCAGCTTTCAAATGCTTACTAGTTATTTAGGGGGGTTTCCCCTGTCAGTTGCCTTTCCAGATGCTTCATTCATTTTTTTATTTATTTGTTGTTAAAGATATGCAGAAGTTGTTGATAATTCAACATACTAGTTCTTTTTCAATTATTGTAGTATAAATGTCTTCTCTCAGTCAGTAGCTTAATCTTTTTTCCTTAATCTTTTTCTTTAATAACTATAATTCATTCATTAAGTATATTCACAAAGCTGTGCAGCCATCACTACATTCTAATGTTAGAACATTTTCATCACCCTAGAAAGAAACACATACCATTACTAGTCATTCCCTATCTTTTCCTTCCCAGTTGCCCTTAGCAAGCAACCACTGGTCAAGTTTGTATACATTTTCATGTTCTTATCGAGATATGTTATAAAAGTGGAATTATACAAATGTACTGTTTTGTAACTGTTTTCTTTTACTTAGCATATTGTTTTCAGGGTTCATCCATATTGCAGCATATGTCAATACGTCATTCTTTTTTTTGAGACAGAGTCTCACTTTGTCACCCTTGGTAGAGTGCCATGTCATCATAGCTCACAACAACCTCAAACTCTTGGGCTCAAGTGATCCTCTTGCCTCAGCCTCCCTAGTAGCTGGGACTACAGGCACTCACCACAATGCCCGGCTATTTTTAGGGACGGGGTCTTGTTCTTGCTCAGGCTGGTCTCAAACTCCTGAGCTCAGGCAATTGACCTGCCTTGGCCTCCCAGAATGCTAGGATTACAACTGAATACTTCACTCTTTTTCATTGACAAATAATATTCCTCTGCAGAGATACACCTCATTTTATTTATCCATTCATCAGTCAGTGGTCTCTTGAGATATATACACCTGAGGACTATTATGAATAATGCCGCTATGAACACTAGGGTATAATTTTTCTGTGGAAATGTATTTTCATTCACTTGGGTAGATACATAGTAGTAGAATTGGTAACATTACAGTAGTCATATGGTAACTCTGTTTTAACATTTTGAGGACCTCCAAAATTGCTTTCTAAAGCAGGTGCACTTTATATTTCCACCAGCAATGTATGAGGATTTTGATTTCTCTATATCCTCACTGCCACTTGTTTTTGTCTGGCTTTTGGATTATAGCCAACCTAGAGAATGAGAAGTGGTATCTCATTGTGATTTGCATTTGCATTTCCCCGATGACTAATGATGTAGAACATCTTTTCATGTGCTTATTGGCCATTTTTATATCTTCTTTGCAAAAGCATCTATCAGGTCTTTTGCCCATTTAACTACATTATTTATCTTTTGATTAAGTTGTAAGAGTTTTTAAAATACCCTAGGTACAAGCCCTTTATTAGGCATATGATTTATAAATACTTTCTCCCATTTGTGGCTGTCTTTTTTCACTTTTTTAAGGCATTGTTTGTAGCACAGAATTGTGTGGTTTTGTGGAAGTCTAATTTGTTTATTTTGTCTTTTTTCATTTATATTTTTGGTGTTTTATTAAAAATGTTTTGCCTAACCCCAAGTCATAAAGATTTATTTTTATGTTTTCTTTGACAAGTTTTATAGTTTTAGCTTATACATTTTGGGTCTGTGATCTTCTTTGAGTTAATTTTTACATGTGGTTTAAGGAAGGTAAACAACTTAATTATTTTGCATACAGAGATTAGTTGTCCCAGCACCATTTATTAAAAGGGCTGTTTGTTCTTTCCCCATCAAATTGTCTTGGCATGTCAAAAATCAGTTGATCATAATATATATAATGGTGGCAACTTATCTTTTACTTTGCTTATAGCATCTTTTGTCAGATGGAAATTTAAAATTCTAATATAAGCAAATTAATTAACCTCGTGCCTTATGACTTGTGTTTATATCTTCCTTAAGAAATATTTTATCTTGAATCAAAGATCTATTTTTATATTTTAGGAATTTTAAAACTTTTGAAAAACTTTAATAGACTGCCTTATTTAGGTGTATTGATAATTCATTAATATAAAACTCTTGAAATTCATTTAAAACTTTGCCAGAACCTTCCAGTCTGGGAACAGATACAGACATACCAATGGACATTGACAGTAATGACTTGAGTAGTGAGGGTAGTCGGGGCCTAGATGACACCGAAGAGCCATCTCCCCCAGAAGATAAAATGTTTTTCCTGGATCCATCTGATCTTGATGTGGAAAGAGATGAAGAAGCTGTTAAAACAATCAGGTAACACATATGTAGGTATTGCAAGCTATGTCGAAATTCATGGTCTGTTCAGGATCTCATTAAGAAAAAGCCACATCTCTTTGACTCTTAAATATAGTTTAAATTCTAATTAAATTGTGGCTAGTTCTTTTACATGCAATGTAGTATTTCTGAAATAAACTACATCACCCTGGCCATCCACTCGAGATGGGAAGGTTTGAGAATTCTTATTCTATTTTTTTATAAAGGGAAAATACCTTGTTTAAATAGGGTGTACCTAGATATAGAACAGCCACCACAAAGTGCCTGCAATGTTAAAGCAACTACTTTTTCACACAGGTAGATGGTGGAAACAGCAATGAAATATATACTGAGAATGTTGTACAAAGGTGATTATAATGAACCTGGGGACAATTTTCATACTGTCACATTTAATCTGTTAGGACTTGATAAAAACAGCGTGGGACTGTTTCTAGAAATTCAATTTTTGTATCTCATGGGATTTACTACTTCGTCATAAAATGTTATCATTTTGGTAGATTTTGTTTTTTATTGCCAACAAAGCCATTTAAAGAAAATGGGTAATTTTTCAGTCTCACATGGCTGAGTCATGATTTATTCAGTTTGGTTTATCATTAAATTATAGCCATTATTATCATTACCATTATTAACTAAACTTCATGTTTACCCAGTTTGGAAATTATTATAGAACATAGCCTGTTCCCTAATCATGAGCACTTCATATTTAAAGAGGAACGTATTTTAGGCTCTTTTTTCTATAGCTATACTTTATTATCAGATTTAATTCATTACTTTTTTTATTAATATCTGTAAATCATTTTTCTTGAAATATCTTCTACTAGAAGTACTTTTGGCTGACAACATGATTGAATTGACATTTGAGCCATGTAAATTTGAGCGTATACGTATTTTGTCTTGTGACTTTGCTAATTTATCATGCTGTGTTAAGTAGGAAAACTTAAACAGCAAACTAAATAAGGCGCTTTTTCAGACTCCTTATCTTCCAGTTGAGGAGGATGTTTTCTGCTCTGCTTACTGTTTTCTTGTATTTTTGCGATCCACCCTTCCCCCTCAGGAAACATTCATGCCAAATAATGAGGATTTACAATATAATCAGTACGTATCTATATAATAGGATTAATTTATTTTCTTCTTCTTAAGGCATTGGGGTTTTTTCCTAAGATATTTTGAAAAACTTTAGCTTAATTATCTTTAAAAAGAAGACATCATGAGCATATAGTATTTATATGATTTTAATGAATCAGAATTATAAATATTTATCATAAATTTTAAATATTTTTTAGTCCATCAACAAGCAATAACATTCCACTAATGAGAGTTGTACAATCCATCAAGCACACAAAGAGGAAGAGCAGCACAATGGTGAAGGAAGGGTGGATGGTCCATTACACCAGCAGGGATAACCTGGTCAGTAACCACATACGATGTAATATGTTAGTAAACTTCATAATGAGTTTGATTTTGTGAACTTTTAAAATCCAAATGAGGATGAAATATGTATTAAAACATTGTATATGCCACAGCAGTATGTAAAAGTTACATCAAAATTATAGTTAAATTTGTAAATAATTTTTAAAAGGCAAACTATTTAATGTATTGTCTTTACAAACTAGTAGAACAGTGAAGATTCACAAAGAGTCTGGGATTGTGCCATATAAAGACTAATTACTCAAAACACACCAAGTTCTACAAATAAAGATGGAAGGAAAAACAGCTAATCTGAAAAATTATCTTAGTTATTACCAAAGATGGGAAAACCAAAGCATGTTCGGTTTTATGTAGACTTTAATTTATTGTAAATATACAAGTTATTTTTTAGAACTAGCAAAGAGGATATGTATAGACTTGCGGAATGAGTAAATTTGAAGAATCAACATAATATAGTAATTCAAGAACATGGGCTTTGGAGCTAGATTACCTAAATCTCTATAATTTACTAAAACGGGGTGAACTTAGTTATGTTTTGTCTTTGTTTCCTCATCTATAAAATCAGCGTGATAATGGTAACTACCTAAGAGATGCAAGTGAGTTAATATATGAGAAAAGCTTGGAATGGTGTGTGGCCTACAGTAAGCACACAATAAATGCGTGCCTCTGTTTTATTACTCTTCTTAAAATTTGCTGAATAGATTACTGAAAGCGACTTTCAAGTAAACCTTTTAAGAATAAAATGAAGTGGCTCGGCACCCATAGCACAGTGGTTTCAGCACCAGCCACATGCATCACGGGTGGGGTATTCGAGCCCAGCCTGGGCAAGCTAAACAATGACAACTACAATAAAAAATGGCTGGGCATGGTGGCGGGTGCCTGTAGTCCCAGCTATTTGGGAGGCTGAGGCAAGAAAATCGCTTAAGCCCAAGAGTTGGAGGTTGCTGTGAGCTGTGACGCCACAGTACTGTACCAAGGGTGACATAATGAGACTCTGAAAGAATAAAATGAAGTACTTAGGACATTTATTTGGCCTGAAGTTTTATATGGTGACAACAGCATAGACTACAGTTATATGTGTAGTTCATATTCTTCCAAATGGAAGTTGAAGTGGTATACATATATTTGGGAATTCAGTGGCATATCAAAAGGTGTTTTATCAAATCATCAGGGGAAAAGATAGATAATTCAATAGTGTTGGGACAACCACCTAGCCATATAGGAAAAAATAAAGTTGTATACATATCTCACATATAATAAGTCTAAATGTATTAAATATTTAAATGTAAAGAATAAATCAGTAAAAGAAACTTTGGGAGGATCAGTTGATAAACTCAGTTGGAAAGAAGCAAAAAAAGATCAAAAAATTCAATCTCATAAAAAAATTCTACATGGCAGAAACCAAAAGTAGAGACAGACAACAAACTGGAAAAAGTATTTTCAACTCACACTCTAAGCAAGAGATAATTCCATAACATGTGAAGAATATGAACAAATGAATAAGAAAAAGACAATAACAGTGGAAAAATAAGCAAGTGATATGAACAGAGTTCATGAAAATACAAGAAATATAAATGACTTATACATAAGAGCTCGAATTTATTTATAATAAAAGAAATATCAGTCTAAACTCTCACTAAAATACTAGTTGTTATTTTTCAGTATAGCAAATATCAAAAAGGTGATAACTATACTGCGTTAGTGAGGGTGCGAGTAAATAGGCACTGTTGTGTTACCGATGAGAATATACACTGAGTCTACTCTAGTGTAGAATAATTGAATACTGTCAAACAATTATATATGCACATACCTTTTGATCCAGCAGGGCAACTTCTAGAAATTTAGCCTGTGGGTAAATTACATATTTGTGTGTGTATATGTATATCGATATATGTGTGTAATAGATGTATTTATATGCATGCATAAAATTCTCTAAAAAGATCCATAAAAACCTAATGATATTGCTTGCCTAGAATAAGGGAGAGTTGTGGAATATGAATGATGGTGGGAGTGATTTCTTTTCACTGGGTATTCTTATATTTTGAGAATTTCGAACCTCATTAATTTTAAACATAGTCACAAATAAAACGTACAAATGGAAATGAAAAGGAAAGTACGGGTACTTCGGAGGAATCATGATTTTGAACCTCATAGCTTTGTGATCTTTATTTTATAGAGAAAGAGGCATTATTGGAGACTTGACAGTAAATGTCTAACATTATTTCAAAATGAATCTGGATCAAAGTATTATAAGGTAAGGATTTTACATTTTAAAAACATAGACATTAGGTGGCACCCGTAGCTCAGTGGGTAAGGCACTGACCACATACACCCAGGCTGACTGGTTCGAACCCAACCTCGGCCTGCTAAACAACAATGACAAATGCAACAACAACAACAAAAAATAGCCGGGCGTTGTGGCAGGCGCCTGTAGTCCCAGCTACTTGGGAGGCTGAGGCAACAGAATCACTTAAGCCCAAGAGGTTGAGGTTGCTGTGAGCTATGATGCTACGGCACTCTACTGAGGGTGACATAATGAGACTGTGTCTCAAAAAATATATATATAGACTTTAAAATACTATATGTTTTTCAAATATATTTGAATAATATTCCTTAATTGTTATATTTGAATATACCTATTATGACTGGGCCTAATATGGCTTATAGAAATCACTGTTAAGGGCCCAGAGACTATAGCTCAGTGGTTAGGGTGCCAGCCACATTCACCCAGGCTGGCGGGTTCGAACCTAGTCCAGACCTGCCAAACAACAATGACAACTACAACAACAAAAAAAAATAGCCAGGTGTTGTGTGGTGAGCACCTATAGTCCCAGCTACTTGGGAGGCTGAAGCAAGAGAATCACTTAAGCCCAAGAGTTTGAGGTTGCTGTGAGCCATGACGCCACGGTACTCTACTGAGGGTGACATAGTGAGACTCTGTTTCTAAATAAATAAATAAATAAATAAAATAATACAAGAAATCACTGTTGGGCAGCGCCAGTGGCTGGGTAGGGCACCAGCCCCATATACCAAGGGTGGCGGGTTTAAACCCGGCCCCCGCCAAACTGCAACAAAAAATAGCCAGGCATTGTGGCGGACATCTGTAGTCCCAGCTACTTAGGAGACTGAGGCAAGAGAATTGCCTAAGCCTAGGAGTTGGAGGTGCCTGTGAGCTGTGTGACGCCACAGCACTCTACCAAGGGCGATAAAGAAAAAAAAAAAACACTCAACAAAAAAAAAAAGAAATCACTGTTAAGTTCCTTGTTGAAGCAACTATTCCCCAACCCTCCATTTTACTCCCCAAGGCAGTCCTGCTACAAAAGATTGTTTTTTGTTGTTATGTGTTTCTTTGTTTTTGGCTTGCCTATCAGTTTGTTGCTGATCTCCTTCTAGATACTGTGATTTAGGTTGGACTGCTTAGAAAGTACCATGATCATTGCTAAGGACGGGAGGCCAAGGGCATATTTGGTGTTTCTCCCATCTTCCACTTTACTTGAGGGTCCAGTTCCCAATTGCTTATTTTGGCCCTTCATTTCCTTTTTACAGTCTTGCTTGGCTTATCTTACCTTTTGCTGTCACACACTGTGACACCAAAGAAGATTATTAAGTATAGCAGTAGCACAGTAAGAAAGAGAATGGGAACTAATGATTTGCTTTGAGCTGGTGGGGTTTTTTAAAAATAAGTTTTTTGCCTTAGGAGGTGAACTAAGCACAAATTATTGTTACAGTATACTCGAATGGACAGTATCACAATGAAATGTTTAAACAACCTATACTGACTCAAGATTTTGCTTTTTCTGCCATTATTTCTGCTTCTTACTTACTTTACAGTTATGTCTTTCAGATTGTAGCCCCTAGATAAGGAGTTGTAGAGTTGATTTAATTACAATTGGAAGTGATGGGTGTTGGATATTGTAGCAAATTACCCTTCTAAGTCCTCTCCCCTTTGCATTGTAACGATGTGCTACAGGCCCGAATCATCAGCTTAGTTATCTACTCCATTCTTTGCCTCTGACATTGCTTGACATTGAAATCATTCAAGGCAGACACTATCATGAGTCTTGATTGTGTGTTCTATATACTCCATACTTGTGTTTGTCTTAATGACATTTGTGGAAATGCACATTTTTGATTTTGTGGTGTATTTAAAAGTAAAAATGAAGATGTATTCATATTTTCCAATACTTCATTTTTTACTTCAGGAAATTCCACTTTCAGAAATTCTCCGCATATCTTCACCACGAGATTTCACAAATATTTCACAAGGCAGCAACCCACACTGTTTTGAAATCATCACTGATACTATGGTATACTTTGTTGGTGAGAACAATGGGGACAGCTCTCCCAATCCTGTTCTTGCTGCCACTGGAGTTGGACTTGACGTGGCACAGAGCTGGGAAAAGGCAATTCGCCAAGCTCTCATGCCTGTTACCCCTCAAGCAAGTGTTTGCACTTCTCCAGGACAAGGGAAAGATCACAGTAAGCAATAAGCTTTTTTGATGGCTTTTTCTTCTCTTTGGTTCTTAAGCATTTTGTGGACATGGTTGTGTATTATGTATTTTTGGTGTCATCTTAAGTTTTGTCTTTAGAAACCAATACCATTAGTTAATTCTTCTGAAAATTATTTTGGCTACAGTATATATCATGTACATTCAATACCCAGATCTGAGTTGCAGAGTCAGTCTCTCTGCACTAAATTCTTGGGTCTGCCAACCTCTTACATGATCTTAGGCAAGTACTTTACTTCTCTGCAATAGTACCTACTTTTAGGGTTATCAGCATTAAATAAAAAAGAACCTTTAAGCATTCATGAAGTCTCATTGGATTGAGTATACTACTAGTGTTAATAATTTTATTTCATCATGGGTTAGAAACAAGTAATAAAGTGTTAAAAGTTTACATCATACTATATTAAAACATTCCAAAATATTAAAAAACTATTGAAATGCATGTTCTGTACTAACACAGTTTATATAGTTAAACCTAAATTTGATAAAAATTCAAATGAACAGTTGACAATCAGAAGGTCGTAATATAATACTATTTTCTCCCCATTGGCATTGTGTTGTTTATGGGGAAATATAATTAATTCATTAGAGAAATATATTTAAATTAAAATAAGTATCAACCAGTTAAATATAGTTCATTTCACTTTAGCTATATTATTTTGTGCAACTTTTCTGGGCATTATGCAAGACTTTAAGTTAGGATACAAAAGAAGTATGGAAATTGTAAAAGCTCTTTAGGGAGATGTGGCATACGTTTAGATCATAGCATAAAGCAGTATAGTGCAAAAAGGAGTTAGTACGTTACTCAGAGAACTCAGATGTGGATAGGAAGAGTAAGCAAGACCTGATTTGGATTTTGGACATCAGATGGGAATTGCATAGGCAGAATTGAATGGGAGGTTTGGAGGGTAATACTATTCTAGTTAAGGAGACAAATGATCAAAGGGATGAGGGTCATAACCATGTAAATGTTTGATGTTTATTACCAATTTTAGGGAGTAGATAAATATTTCACAGTGGTTCTTTTTTGGAGACAGAGTCTCAAGCTGTTGCCCTGGTTAGAGCGCCATGGTGTCACTGCTCAACAGCAACCTCAAACTCTTGGGCTTAAGCAATCCTCTTGCCTCAGCCTTCCAAGTAAGCTGGGACTACAAGGCACCCACCACAACACCCGGCTATTTTTTGGTTATAGTTGTCATAGTTGTTTGGTGGGCCCGGGCTGGATTCAAACACTCCAGCTCTGGTGTGTGTGGCTGGTGCCTTAGCCACTTGAGCTACAGGTGCCCTGCCTTCACAATGGTTCTTAAGTTAAGGGAGTTAGACAAAACTGCAACATTCTATTTAAAACCAAGGAATGTTTACTCAGAAAACAATATGAGCACTTATGTATTTTTAAATATATAGTTTTCAAGGGTTTACAGACCCTCTCAAGCCCATCCGTAGACCTCTTCCATAGGGTTAAGAGTCTAAAGGCAAAATTATAAGAGAATTAAAGAATGAAAATTCTGGAAGATGAAAGCCCAATTCTGTAACTTACTAGCTATGGGATCTTGTACGCTACAGTTCTCTAATCTAAAGTGGGAAGAATGATAAAGGCATATAATGCACTTAGCATAGTGCCTAGCACATTAAGTGATAAGATTACTGTACTGTCATTGTTGTTGTCCTTTTTACAATATAGACTAAGATTCTCCTGGGAAGTGTCAAAAATTAAAACTGGATGGAGCTAGATAGTGGAGGTCTAATGAAAAGCAGTTTTAGATACATGCATTTTTTTTTGATGTTGTGCAGTCTCTTATTAATTATTGGTATTTAAAATTTGAATTATTTAAAATATTTGGTAGACAGGTGTCATGGCAGGTATGTGTTTTCCCAACTACTGGGGAGGCTGAGGTAAGAGGATTGTTTGAGCCAGGAATTTGAGGTTGCTGTGAGCTATGACACCCTGGCACTCTACCCGGGTCAACAGAGTAAGACTCTGTCTCAACTAAAAAAAAAAAAAAAAATTGGGGCTGGGTATAGTGGCTCACACCTGTAATCCTAGCACACTGGAAGGCCAAGACAGGAGGATTGCTTGAGTTAAGGAGTTCAAGACCAGCCTGAGCAAGAAGGAAACCCCATCTCTAAAAATCATAGGGCATAGTAGCAAGTGCCTGTAGTCCCACCTTTTCAGGAGGCTGAGGCAAGAACATGGCTTGAACCCAAGAGTTTGAAGTTGCTGTGAGATGATGCCATGGCATTCTACTGAGGGCAACATAATGAGACTCCGTCTCAAGAAATTTTTTTCAGATGATTTAATATTTTAAAATATCTTTTTTGACTGTCATATTCTTTTTGATATATAGTTTGCTTATATTATTAACGAAGTTTTATAATTTTATATTTGAGATTATAAAGGAAACTTCCTATCTCAGTTTCTTTGAATTGTCTCAGATTTTATTTTTTTGTTTGTTTTTTTCACATTCTTTTTTTCTTTTTTTTTGTATTGACTCATAACTGTGTACATTATTTTTGTTTTTTTTTTTTTTGAGACAGAGCCTCAAGCTGTCACCTTGGATAGAGTGTTGTGGCATCACAGCTCACAGCAACCTCCAATTCCTGGGCTCAAGCGAGTCTCTTGCCTCCACCTCCCAAGTAGCTGGGACTACAGGCGACCCCCACAACGCCCGGGCATTTTTTGGTTGCAGCCATCATTGTTGTTTGGCGGGCCCAGGCTGGTTTCGAACCCGCCAGCTCAGATGTACTTGGCTGGCGCCTTAGCCCGCTGAGCCACAGGCACCAAGCCAGCTGTGTATATTATTAATGCAATCATAGGGTACAATGTGCTGGTTTCATATACAATCAGAAATATTTTCATCAAACTCGTTAACATAGCATTAATGGCATTTTCTTAGTTATTATGTTAAGACCTTTCTATTCTTCATTCAGTAATTTTTCTTGGTTTTTTTAATTACATCATAGCTATGTACAATAATGCAGTCAAGGGGTACAATGTGCTGGTTTCATATACAATCTGAAATATTTTCATCAAATTGTTCAACATAGCCTTCATGGCATTTTCTTAGTTATTGTATGAAGACATTTGTATTCTGCATTTGGTAAGTTTCACCTGTACCCTTCTAAGATGCACTGTCTCAGATTTTAGATGTTTGATACCCATTCTCTTGCTTACTTTCATGTTTCCCTTATCTTTTTCTTGTCAATTATTTTCTTTGCTTACCAAAGTAATATAACATTTAAACTTTACAGAAATATGTAATATAAAATGAGAAAGTCCTTGATATATATATATATATATATATATCAATTCAATCCTATATTTCCCCCCTCAAAAAATCATTATTAACAACAGTTTAGTGTATATTTCTTGATTTAAGACGGATTGGGGGTAAGGGAAGCCTATATTATGTGCTACTTTTTTTTTAGAAAATGGGATCATACTCTGTGTATACTTTTTGCAGCTTGCTTTTATCCACTATTTAAAATATATAACATATATTTTAATGTCAGTTTAAAGGTTTACTTAGTTTTTAATATTTTAATGAAAGTAATGCATACTTTTTTATGTTATAAAAAAATGTAAGCCTGGCAGCAACCGTACCTTAGTTGATAGGGTACCAGCTGGTGGGTTTGAACCCAGCCTGGGCCTGTTAAACAACAATGATAATGGTGACAAAAAATAGCTGGGGCTCGGCGCCTGTGGCTCAGCGGGCTAAGGCGCCAGCCACGTACACCTGAGCTGGCGGGTTCGAATCCAGCCCGGCCCGCCAAACAACAATGGTGGCTGCAACCAAAAAAGGGCCGGGCAGTTGTCGTGGGCGCCTGTAGTCCCAGCTACTTGTGAGGTGGAGGCAAGAGACTCGCTTGAGCCCAGGAATTGGAGGTTGCTGTGAACTGTGATGCCACAGCACTCTATCCAGGGTGACAGCTTGAGGCTCTGTCTCAAAAAAAAAAAAAAAAAAATAGCTGGGCGTTGTGACAGGCACCTGTGGTTCCAGCTACTTGGGAGGCTGAGGCAAGAGAATCGCTTAAGCCCAAGAGTTTGAGGTTGCTGTGACTGTGACACCACAGCACTCTACCCAGGGTGACAGATTGAGACTCTGTCTCAAAAAAAAAAAAGGTAAGCAGTATAGGCATGTACATAAATTAAAATCCTTTTTTTCCAACTCCACTTACTAAAAGTAGTCTTATTTTTATTTTTGCTTTTAATTCAAGCACTGCTACCCTTCAGCTTCCATTTTTAACTCAATAATATGTCATGGCTAGCTTTCTAGATCTGTATGATTTATTTAATGTTTAGATAGAATTCTATGGATGTGTCATAATTTTACCTAAACAATCTAATGTATACAATTGTGTTACATTAACTGTATGCTAATCTGTTTTTTAAGTAGGATGTACCATGGATATTGACATGTCAGTAGATATTAATATTGTTAGTCATAATAGTTTTGTTCTTTTCTCATATATCATTCTTAAATTTTACAGAAGATTTGTCAACCAGTATCTCTGTGTCTAATTGTCAGATCCAGGAGAATGTGGTAAGTAATCATCATATAGCTGATATGTACAAAGTAGGTGATTGAAGTTAGGAAAATAAAATAAATCTTGTTAGAGAAATATGCTCATAGCCCAAAGTATTAAGCAATTTGCCTGAAGATACTAGGCTAGACTTAGGGGGTGATAACTTACCTAAGGACTTCTGCTTATGGAGGAAAACTAAGGCAGATTTTTAAAATTACAAAAATGAAGTTAACTTTTCAACAGAATATTACAAAATGATAGACAAATTCAGACAGTTCAGAGTCACTTCTTTCTGGGTCAGCAGGGAAAGCTTCCTAAAGGAAGTGGAATTTGAGCTATTCCTAAAAGAATGAAATGGATTTTTGGCAGAAGTGCCAAAAGGTTGAGGATTGGGAAACAACATTTCATGCAAGTACAGATAACAGGATGACCAAATAGAGGGAAGTAGGAAATGTGATACTTTGAAGGAAAAGTAAATAATTTAAATTTGGTACATACATGTATATGTAGGGTTTTATAACAGATATGAGCAAACTTCCTGTAAAGAACTAAGTAGTAAATATGTTAGGCTTTGCAAATCATATACAACTACTCAACTCTGCATTTGTAGCAAGAAATCAGCCATCGGCAGTACATTAATGAATGAGTATGACTATGTTCCAATGAAACTTTATTTATGGATGCTAAAATTCGAGTTTCATACAGTAATCACATCACAAAGTACTTTGATTTGTCCAATAATTTAAAGACCATTCTTAGATCAGGGCCATGCAAAAAGAGGCAGCAGGCTGGATTTGGCTCACAAGCTGTAGTTGCCAACCCTTGTATTGGTCAGGAGAAAACTTCTAAACACGGATCAAAAATGTTCTCACATAGTAATGAGAAAGTCTCTTGAATGTTATCGCAATCAGGTTGATGAAGATATCTCCGATTGTATCTGAAGCCGGCACACTGTACCCCATGATTGAATTATTGTATACAGCGATGATTCAATAAAAAAAAAAGAAGGAAAAAGAGCTAGAAAAAATTCAGAAAATTGCTCACTAGCTATATATAATTTCTCTGATAAAAATCTCATCTTCTTGGGGCATCCAACTATTGTATAAATACAGTAGAGCTTCCATAGTTGACCACCTCCTTAAGTTGACCTAATTTTCATAGACTGGACATGCACCACATGTACTCAGTAGAAGACTAATCTCTGTATGTTGCATCTTCACCACTTGAACTGTGACACACAATAGTCATTTACCCTCTATGTCCAGTTGAGTCCACTCTACACCAAGGAGTAAAAGGTTTGGGCTTTGCCCCTTAGGCATATTATTTTCCCTTTTATTTCATGTTTTATTATTTACCACGTATTGGATTGGATCCTCTTGTTTATCATGTGTTGTGGAAGATTTTTTCAGCATGAAGGGCTGATCTGAGTTGTAGGTACATCCTACAATTAGTGAGCAATTTTATAGTTAATCGAGACATGATGGCCCAAAGGAAAGAACTAAGAACGCAGAAGAGCTGACATTGAAGAAAAAGGTTGATCTTCTACATTATCTGAAAAGCAGCAACCAAAGAAAGGCAGCAGAACATTTTGATGTTAACAAGACTATAGTTAGCCGTATCAAAAAACATAAACGTGAGTATTTGAAGTTATGGTGAGGAAAACAAAGACCTACAGTGAAAAGAGAGGAAAACTTCTCTCATGGAAGTTAGTGAAACCACATGAAGCTGGTTAAAACAAATGAGGATAGTTAATGCCCAAGTCTCCAGGCTAATGATCCAAAAAGTTGCTAAAGTATTCACACAAATTCAGGGTTTTCCAAGCATCAGGTAGTTGGCTGGAGTCTTCTTGTAGAATACATTGTAGTTGTACATTAATAACCATAGGATAAAATTTGGGCTTAACCTTTTCCAGAACATGTAAGCCTAAGTTCATAAAATAATTTTTACTTTATGAAAATTAGTTGCCTTCATAAAAAAAAAAATGTATTTAAGTATTTGAATGAAGAGAGACGGAGATGTTGACATTGTTTTATACAGGTGAATAATACTTATTGCTTACTTTTTCCTGATAGGACATCAGTACTGTTTACCAGATCTTTGCAGATGAGGTGCTTGGTTCAGGCCAGTTTGGCATCGTTTATGGAGGTGAGTGACTGTAGCCTTTTGTATATTGTATATATTATAGAAAAATTGGGAAATTTAAAACATATGCCAGCTATTTTATCATCTAACAATTTTGTCAAGTGAACTTTCGCTTCATGAAATTTTGAAAAAGACCTGTATCCTTTCAGCTAAGTCCTTTCCACTGTAACTGATTATTCATTCCTTCAATTCAACTGTAAACTTTAAACAGTGACAGAGAAAGAATCATAAAATTTGTTTTACAATAGTCTTACTTTATTTCTTCTTGTAGCTCATAAAGATGTTTGTATGGGGATAAAAATGATTTCAACTTCAGGTTGGGTTGTGTGGGTTTGTTCATTGAAGTATATTCTGACACAATTGGTAACATTTGTCACAAATGGCATGATTATTCTATGGAGCCTGAAGAGCTAAAAGCTTATATACAACTCTGTGATTTATGATACTGATGCAATCATTTAATCTCCCTGCACATTAGTATCTTCATCTGTTTAATGGAGCTAATACAACCTGACCTGCATAGTTTATAGGATTTTAAATATTAAATATATATAAACCTAATATATATATAAAAGTACTTGATAAGCTATACTCCAAGATACAAAAGAAATGTTAATCCTTTTAATCTCTTGCCAAGGCTGGTCTCCTCACTGGCCTTTCTGCCTCCAGCCTTGCCTTCTTTTCACACCACTCTTGGGATGAATCTTTCAGAAAACTCACATCTAATATTAGTATTACCTCACATAGAGCCCTTAAGTGGTTTGCAGTTGTCTACAAATACAATGTCAATTTTCCTAGCAGAGGATACAAGGCTGCTATGATTTCACTTTGCTTCTCCTATCTAATTGCAACACCTCGTGCTTTCTGTCTTGCACGCCTCCATACCTTTGCCTCGTCCTTCTCCATCTCTTCGTCCCTCTAGTGAACATTTATTCATACTTCACGTCTCAGCTAAAAGGCTTCTTCCATGAAGAATCTGTCTCCATCTTTATCTCTCCATCAAATGAAACAGATTGTTCCTCCTTGGTGCTCTTGCTGCTAACAGGCATACCTCTGTGATATGATAGTATCTACAGTACATTGGTCTTCCTACTGAACTTTATTTGAAGATAGGCTGAGAGAAGTTGTCTTTGTATTCCTAATACCTAGGATTATGTCTGACATACAACAGTCACCCATAAAATATGTTGATTTCACATGCATATACAAAATCTGTGCCTTAGAACTTCAAATTTGTCGGTTTTAAGACTAGTGACATCTCTGGAGGACCTCTTCTCATTGAAAGGACGGAAAACTGTCTACTTTGATTTTCTTACCAAATATGTATGGTTTTGTCTAGTCTGTTCAAATAGTCAGACTTTTATGATTATGTCCTTGAGGCTGGTCTGAGTTATTTTTAAGTAAATAGCTATATAGAGAACAGCAAGTCATATACAGCTTAAAGGAACAAATACCAAAATACACCTGTCATTTTCACCACTTAATCTATAGCATCTAACACAGTGCCTCGTACTTATTGGACATAAAATAACCAAACCAATTAGTTTGAATTAATTAATGAGAGAATGGCTATTTATTGCAGACTTGCTGTTAGTATATCTTTTGTATCAAGATTATAAATTATAAGAATCCAGAGTTTGGGTAATATGTGGTTAAATCACTGTGCTCATTCAGTGGGCTTAGAATTAAATTACTTCATTAGTACAATTGTTTCAGTTTTGACAGTCTCTACAGACTAGGTCAGGGTAGTTTATTTAACAAAGTAGATTACTTTCCAGCACATAATTCTTTCAAATTTTCTGCTATTTCAGTTAATGGAACTTCCTTTATTAGGGGAGGGGTTATATAATTCATGTAAAGAAGAAACAAAATGAGCCAAAAGAAAAAAATACAAGAGTTAATATATACAAATTTCAGTTTGTAGACATCTTCCTAACAAAGCTTTTGAATTTTACGTGAACTGTCAGTTTGCTTTTTTTCTTTTTATTAATAGGAAAACATAGAAAGACTGGAAGAGATGTGGCTATTAAAGTAATTGATAAGATGAGATTCCCTACAAAACAAGAAAGTCAACTCCGTAATGAAGTGGCTATTTTACAGGTAAAAAAGTTTTTTCAAAAAGAACGTGTAGGCTCGGCGCCTGTGGCTCAACAGGCTAAGGCACCAGCCACAAACACCTGAGCTGGCGGGTTCGAATCCAGCCTGGACCCGTCAAACAACAATGACTGGTGCAACCAAAAAATGGCCAGGCGTTGTGGCGGGCCCCTGTAGTCCTAGCTACTGGGGAGGTGGAGGCAAGAGACTCACTTGAGCCCAGGAATTGGAGGTTGCTGTGAGCTGTGATGCCACAGCACTCTATCCAGGTGACAGCTTGAGGCTCTGTCTTAAAAAAAAAAAAAGAACATGTAAGTTTCAATTTTTGATTTATCAGTTTTAAACCCAAATCTATTTAGTATGCAGATAAAATGTGTTTTTGGTTTGTTTTCCTCCTATAACCTGTTGGCTAAAAGACTGGTAAGAGACTGAGTTAACTATTTTTCCCTTTTTTTGTGATTAAAATGGCTTTATTCCACCTGGGTGAAGGCGGGGTGAGATTTCCTACTGGGAAGAAATCCACATGTGGGTAATGGTGAATGGGGGTTTTAAAGGTCAGGAAGGCAGAGGTCAGGACATTCCCTTCCCAGGTTGGACATCAGTTGTAAGGGTGGGGGTTGGCCATTTACCTTTCCCAGCTGGGACATCCAGTGGGATAGGGTAGGGGGTGACCTATTCACCTTTCCTACGTGGGACATCTGGCAGGAGAAGGTAGGGCGTTGATTCTTTTAGGTGGGTCCACCCTATTTGAGTGGGATTTGATCCTATCATCCCAGGGGGTTTTTTTGTCTATTATAAGGAGGTGGGATGATGGGCGTGATATCTCTTTGACTACTCCCTGTGGAAGGAGGGACAGCATGGGCCACCTGTAAAGAGAATGGGAGGGAGAAGGGAATGGGGTAAGGTAGTGCATTTACAGAAACTCTTTGGCTTTTTCAGTCTGAGCTGGGTGGTATCCAGTAAGGCAAGGATATGAGGAGTTGTTTTCAGGTGACTGGCTAATAAATTGAGACATGAGGCAGAGGGTTACTGGCTTGAAATGGAGAGTGAGGGAGAAAATCATAATTAGTGACCTTATCAGGCAGTAACCAAAGAGGAAGATGGACAGTGAGAGGTGAGAACCAGTTGGAGTTGCCAGGGCCACCAGCAATTCTAGAGGACATCTAATACCCGTTACTGAGATCTCTGCCCATTTTTAGAGGATTTTTACAAGGTGGCAGCCTGGATGATGTTACTCTGTGTTTATTAAAAAAGAGAAAAGATTGGCTTACCTTGTATAAGCAAAAATACCTAGAGTTCAGTTTTCCAGGACAGGGTGCAGGAGGCATTCTGATTTTCTGGGGCCATCCGTCTTTTGCAGCTAGGCTTAGGAGGGAATTTCAGCCGTGGTCTGAGAATGTCTGAACTGGATCTTCAGAAAGACCCAGGCAGCCAGACCTCTGAGGGTTAGACATGGTTTGGTGAGCAGTGGGGGTGGGAGGAGTTCAGATTTGGGACACTGCTTTGCCCAGAAGCCTGGTTTGCTGCGCTTAAAGCACAAGCCTAAGGAAGATTTTGGTTTTTTCATAATGTCTCACAGAGTTTTAAGAAGTAGCCAGGTTTTGCTTAATGGCGGAAGCCAATACTGGAGCTCTGAGAGGCACTGCCACACCTTGAAGGCCAAATCAGTGAGATTTCGCTGAGAGGTCTGAGGGCCCTGGGGAAAATTCTGCCATTTTTTTCCTACCATGTGGGGCAGAGGATGGGTGGAAGTTGGAGGCCAATGAGAATGCTGGCTGATGAGAGGTTATAGAGCAAAGAGAGGTATCCCACATAAAGAAACTTCCCGGGTGTTCTGATCGAGAGAATGGAGGTATTACAGGAGGGGGTTGGGGAGGAGCAGTGGGGGCTTTGGAAAGGTCTCAGGAGAAGCCGGTGTTACCCCAGCCAGGAGACTCTGAGAGGGTTCACAGGCTGAACACAGGGAAGGAATGTTTCAGAGTATGAGAAATGCCTGGATATAAGGGATGTCTGACCATTTGCCCAATTTTTGACAGTAATTACTGAGATCAGTGAAAATCGAGAGATCGAAGGTGCCATTGAAGGCACTGCAAGCCGCTGTCAAGCTTGTATTTAGGCCAAGCAGGATTACCAAAAAAAAAAAAAAAAAGTTAGACGTTTTGGTTTGAGGTCAGGATAGAGCTTTAGAGGTTTGAGATTAGTCAAAAGGCAGTTTAGAGGTAAAGAAGGGGGACTATGTGACTCTGGAGGTAAAAGGCAGCTTAGAGGGGAACAAGGGGAAATCTGTGACTGAGCAATGCTCATATCGAAAACTAGAGGTAGGAAAAGAAATGAGATTAAAAGGGAAAATGTAGGAGAAACAAGAAGAAAGTCCAGAGGTGGAATCAGGGAGTTGGGCCTCCACGTGTGAGACCAGCCGATATGAGACCAACCAGGAAAAAGTGGTGATCCAGGCCTCCGGAAGAGCACTGGACGAGTGAGCTTGCCTCATGGTATTTACCGAAAATGGTCCAGCTCACAGTAGGGCAATGGACAAGCCTGACTCATCGAGGCCTTGGGAGATTACCCTGGACTGTCCATGTACAACTTTGGTTAAAAGAGGGTCTGGCCTCTGCACATGACCTTAACCAGCCCAAAGGGTCTAGGCCCACAGTAGGGCACCTGAGGGGCGAAGCTGAAGAAACAGCCAGAACCCACGCCTACAAGAGATTGTCCCCAAACACGAGGCCCTGGGCAGGCTGGCTAGCCTGGCTCACTAGGGTGGCAGGGGCTGAGATCAGGGAAGTAAGGTGAAACTTACCTGTGAAACCAGCTGCAAAAAATGAGGCTGGGGCAACCAGCTGGAGTCCTGGCCTACAAGAGGGTGTCCCCAAACACAAGGCACTGGATGAGCCAGCAAGCCTGGCTCATTGGGATGGCAAGGGCCAAATCAGGGAGACAATAGGCCTCCTCATGTGAAACCAGCCAGAAGAAAAATGGGAGAGAAGGAAGTGAAAAGTCTGGGGCTGGAATCGGGGAGGTCTCCATGTGTGAAACTAGCCGGAAGAAAAATGGAGGAGGAGGGAAAGAGAAGTTAAGAGTAGAAGATGGAAAGAGAAGCTAAAAAAGGTTTAAATGAAATGACTCACCATTAGATGGATGAAATTTAGCCAGGATTGGAGGGGTTTCCTGTTTTCTTTCATAGTGACCTATGTATTTGGAGATATACCATAATGTATTCCCAGCCAGAAAATATTGATGGAAACAATCAGAAAAATACAGTAATAAACTTTTACCTCATTTTGCATATGTGCATGTATACATACTTAAAATTGTGACTGTAGGTGTTCCTCTGCAGTGTGTGAACTCAAGGTTTTCTGTAGATGTAGCACAAAGATGAACTTTAGTCTACTTTGTCTATGAAATGTAATTCTATTAGCATAGCTGAATTCATGTAGTAAATACACTTTTTAAAAGGAAACTTTTTTCAAATCATACCTCATTTCCTGAAGTTAGTCCCATAATATTTTAGTCATGAGCATTTCAGCTAGACTTTTGAACATGGGTTGAAAGGAACCTACTCTACCCTTATGCTCACTCACACCACCTTTTGGCTTTCTTCTTTCTATCTCAACTGTATCAGCTTTACTTTTCCGTATTAACCCTATGTTTTTCTTCACTGTAGTCCTCATCATACAAACCTGGTGGTGGTATATCTTCACCTGCAGCACCAGTGGCATCCATAGTTGTTCTTTCCCATGCCCTTATCTTTAAAACGAAAGGATAAGGTAAACACTAAGCATATTGAGACCACAGCTTTGGCCTTTCCAGTGACAAATAGGAAAAAAATCATAGGATCATTGATGAGAAGTGATGTTACAATTCATCAGGAACACCAAGCCTCTCTCTTAAGTGGTGATTTTTTTCTGTCAGTTTAATAGAAATGAGCACATGCCACCTTTGGATGCCTGTAGTTATTCTTTATTAAGCTGACCCAAAATCTCTTGAAAAAGGTTCCACTCTTGACACCATACTCAAGAAATTGAACTCTTTTCCAAATGACGGCCGTACTGACTTTCTTGCTGTTTCTCAAACATGCCAGACATGCTCCTGTCTCAAGGGCTTTGCTTTAGCTGTTCCCTCTCCCTAAAAAGCTTTCCCCTCAGATATCTGCATGACATAGTCCCTTGTCTCCTTCAAGATTTTTCCCAAATACCATTTTCTCAAAGAAACCTTCACATTCGATTCAGCATTCAGATGGTTCGATTCATCGATTCAGATGGTTCAATCCCACCATCTCACCCCTGCACTCGCTTGTCCTAGCTCTTTTTCTTTTCTCCATAGCATTTATCACCTCTATAGTAGGTAAATTATTAGTTTATTTACTATTATATCTCTCACCTTGAATAAGTTCTGTAAGACAGGGGATCTTTGTTTTGTTTGTCAGTGAGTTTAGAATATTTCCATAGTAGTAGGCACATGGCAAATACTCATTTGATATTAAATGAATAAATGTATTATTTGGGAAAATACCTATAACACATTGTTAGATGAAAAAAGTATATGATGATTCCATGTGTGTGACTTTCTTTTTTTTCTCTTTTTGAGACAGAGTCTCACTGTGTCACCCTGAGTAGAGTGCTGTGGCGTCACAGCTCACAACAACCTCTTAACTCTTGGGCTTAAGTGATTCTCTTGCCTCAGCCTCCCAAGGTAGCCACCACAATGCCCGGCTATTTTGTTGTTGTTGTTGTTGTTGTTGTTGCAGTTTCCATTGTTGTTTTAGCTGGCCCGGACCTGGTTTGAACTGCCAGCCTTGTTGTATGTGGCCGGCGCCCTACCCACTGAGCTACTGGTGCCACCACCATGTATGTATGTGTGTGTGTGTGTGTATATATATATATATATATATTTTTTTTTTTTTTTTTGAGACAGAGCCTCAAGCTGTCACCCTGGATAGAGTGCGGTGGCATCACAGCTCACAGCAACCTCCAATTCCTGGGCTCAAGCGAGTCTCTTGCCTCCACCTCCCAACTAGCTGGGACTACAGGCGCCCGCCCCAATGCCTGGCCATTTTTTGGTTGCAGCCGTCACTGTTGTTTGGCGGGCCCAGGCTGGATTTGAACCCGCCAGCTCAGGTGTACGTGGCTAGCACCTTAGTCCGTTGAGCTACAGGCACCGAGCCATATTTTTAAAGTATATAATTTACATTATTTATATCTACATATAACCGTATACAGAAAAAGATTCATACCTGTACAAACTATCCACGTGATTACAACTAGAGAGCACATGGGGCAGAAAATAATTGGCTTTTTAGAAAAAGGGTACTTTTGTTTCCTAAATACATAGTAACATAAAATGTTTCTTTTGCTATTGCCTGAAGAAGGAAGTAGAGTTGTAGGAGGAAAGATTCAGCATTCTCATTGCTACTAATGCAAAGGCGGAAATGGTAGCAACTTAAAAGGAAATTTCTGGTTTGAACAGTATGGTGTAAATTCAACATTTTCCCTTTCTGAGAAATCACCCAAAAGCTACAAGAAAAATGATTAAAGAGAAGAACATGTTCTTTAATAAGAATAGAAGAGAATTCAGACCTACAAAATAAGATTTTCCAAAAACAATGGTGATGAACAAGAGGTGCATGCAGAGGCACCACTTGAGAGCTGTGCCATCCTCCCTAGGTCCTTTCCCAAACAAAAGAAAGTGGGGGGGGGGCCAGATGTCATGATCTGACAAGATTTAATTCAAGGGTAAACACATTAAATTCAATGAAGAAGGTCATTTTAACAATGGAAGCGTGCAAAGGTGCAAATCACACCACACCAGATAACAGCATCGGCATATTTATTTATTTATTTATTTATTTATTTATTTATTTTGAGACAGAGCCTCAAGCTGTCACCCTGGGTAGAGTGCCGTGGCATCACAGCTCACAGCAACCTAATTCCCAGGCTCAAGCGAGTCTCTTGCCTCTGCCTCCCAAGTAGCTGGGACTACAGGCGCCCGCCACAACGCCCGGCCATTTTTTGATTGCAGCCGTCATTGTTGTTTGGCGGGCCCGGGCTGGATTCGAACCCGCCAGATCAAGTGTACATGGCTGGCGCCTTAGTCTGTTGAGCCACAGGCACCGAGCCTTAGAGCAGTTTTGATTTGCATTTCTCTGATGATTAAAGATGATGAGCATTTTTCATGTGTTTGTTGGCCAGTCATCTGTCATCCTCAGAGAAGTTTCTGTTCAAATCACTTGCCCACTCATAAATAGGGTTGTTTGCACTTTTCCTATTGATTAATTTGAGTTCTTTGTAGAGTCTAGTTATCAGGCCTTTGTCAGATTCATAGCATGCAAAAATCTTCTCCCATTCTGAGGGCTGTCTGCTTTGTTTGTGATACTCTTAGCTGTGCAAAAGCTTTTTAGCTTGATCAAGTTTGGGAGGTGGTTAACTAGCACTCATTTTGGTTCTGAATGTCTCCAATGAAAAAGAGTGAGGAGGAGAGTCCCTTGATTTTGTCTATAGAGAGATAACTGTGAAGCCAGTAAAAACTGGGCATTAAAACAATAAACAGAAGAAAATAGCTATCTTTTTAATGGAAACATAAATAAGAGATGCTTTTAATATAAAAAATTTTGTCACTTTAAATAACATCAAAGTAGCATGAAATACATCACGCGGTACAATATAATTTTGAGCCATTTTCAGTGATCCTTTATGCACTTAAATAAGTAGCAACCAAATGTGCCAAAATCCAGCAGAGGAGGAAGAATGTATTGCAATACATATTCATTTCATTTTGTTTGACCAATTTGGGGGCAAAACCCCCAAATTGACAAATAACAGGTGGTTAGTAAGCACCGAGAAAAGAAACAGCGAAAGATACAACCAAACAAAGTTCAGCTATTTTTTAAAAGATTTCCTTAATGGTTAATTAAAATAAAACCAAACCAGGAAGCCCATGTTTCATGATTCGTGATAGACGACTAACAAAATCCCGCAGGATTCTTCTTGGTCTGAGATGCTCAAGCTCCATGAAGAGGTAGCAGGCTCCGTGTTTTACGAGATGACCGGAGCTGTTTATTGGCTTCACATGAGCCTGCTGAGCGATCCTGAGGCCTGGGTAGTGTCTTTTCTTAGTCCTGTCCATTTCAATAGTTTGTCAACACAGAGGCCCAGCTTATCAAGTTTGTAATTGACCCCAGGTTATAAGGGACTGCCAACACATTGGAAAGTGCCACACAGGGGTTTACTCATTCCCTCACTGGCTACAGGACCTTCTCTGTGTTTTTGAGACAGAGTTTCAAGCTGTCACCCTGGGTAGAGTGCCATGGCCTCACAGCTCACAACTTCAAATTCTTGGGCTTAAGTGATTCTCTTGCCTCAGCCTCCCAAGTAGCTGGGACTACAGGTGCCCACCAAAATGCCCAGCTACTTTTTGTTGTTGTTGCTGTTGTTACAGTTATCATTGTTGTTTTAGCTGACCCAGGCAGGGTTCGAACCTGCCAGGCTCCATGTATGTGGCTGGTGCCCTAACCACTGAGCTACAGGGGCCACCCCTTCTCTGGGTTTTCATTTTCTTCTTTGGGTCTTGTAAACTGAGAATACCTCGCAGAGGCTTTGTGATAATTAAGCTACACAACAAAAGTCCAGCATCGTGGAGACTTAGTTTTTTTGTTTGTTTGTTTTTTCGAGACAGAGCCTCAAGCTGTCACCCTGGGTAGAGCGCTGTGGCATCACAGCTCACAGCAACCTCCAACTCCTGGGCTCAAGCAATTGTCCTGCCTCAGCCTCCCAAGTAACTGGGACTACAGGTGCCTGCTACAACGCCCAGCTATTTTTTGGTTGCAGGCATTTTTGTTGTTTGGCGGGCCCCGGACTGGATTCAAACCCGCCAGCTCCGGTGGTGTATGTGGCTGGCACCGGATCAAGACTTAGGTTTTTTTGTTTTGTCTTAATTGTTGTTGTTTTTTGAGGCCGTCTTGTTCTGTGATCCAGGCTGGAGTGCAGTAGACAGATCATAAGTCACTGTAACCTTAAATTCTTGGGCTTAAGTGATCCTGTTACGCCAGCCTTCCAGAAGCTGGGACTACAGGCTCATGCCACTGTCCTATGGGTGCATGCCACTGTGTTAGGCTAATTTTAAAAATCTTTTTTGTAGAGATGTGGTCTTACTATGTCACCCAGGCTGGTCTCAAACTCCTGTGCTGAATGAAGCAATCTTCCAGCCTTGGCTTCCCAAAGTCAGATTACAGGTATACACCACAGCACCTAGAAAAGTCAGATAATTTTTAAATGGACTATGAATTCAGCATAAAGATGTTGCTTTTCACCACACCTATAATCCTAGCACTCTGGATGACTTGAGCTCGGGAACTCAAGAGTAGTCTGAGCAAGAAGAGTGAGGCCCTGTTTTTACTTTGTAAAAATACAAAAACTAGCCAGGTCTTCTGGTGGGTGCCTGTAGTCCCAGCTACTCGGGAGCCCAAGAGTTTGAAGTTGCTGTGAGCCATGATGCCACAGCATTCTACCAAGGGTGAAAGAGTCTCTAGCTCAGAAAAAAAGAAAAAGATGTTGCTTTTAGAAAGACATACACAATTTTTTTTTTTTTTTTTTGAGACAGAGCCTCAAGCTGTCACCCTGGATAGAGTGCGGTGGCATCGCAGCTCACAGCAACCTCCAATTCCTGGGCTCAAGCGAGTCTCTTGCCTCCGCCTCCCAAGTAGCTGGGATCACAGGCGCCCGCTAAAACGCCGGGCCATTTTTTGGTTGCAGCCGTCATTGTTGTTTGGCGGGTCGGGGCTGGATTCAGACCCCCCAGCTCAGATGTACGTGGCTGGCGCCTTAGCCCGTTGAGCCACAGGTACAGAGCCGACATACACAATTTGAAGATAGAGTACTAATGGTGTGTTGTAAAATAGGGCTAAATAGCTGGATTTGGCAGAATATACACAATAAAAAATGATACTTTTTTAAAAGTAAGAGGTGTTGGTGAACGGACTTGGTTTCCTAATGAGGTTGTGTGACTCTCTCAAGCTACCAGAGAGAGTATTTTTGTGTGCAGGGCCTCTCACAGTCTCTCACAACAACCCCTGGGGCCCCATTTCCTATCTACTTTTCTACCAGAACACAGGGCTGGGCTGGACTCAGAAAGAAGCTCCTCGCATATTTGGAAGCCTGATCTCGCATCATTATCGTGTAACAGTGAGATTCTGTTTCTCACCACCATTGGGCAGTAATAAGGTAAACAGATTCAAAGAACAAATCCCAGGGAAGGAACACCGGCAGCCACTTCCACTCGCTTCTAATCCCTGCTCGGGTGATGACAAGTACACAGTTAATACAGTCACCAAATACAGCACTTCCCCATGGTATGACAACACTGAGATAGTCATCACTTTAAACCACTATATGTCTATTAAGTGATAAAAGAAATTACCTCTTAATAATGAAGTATTCTCTTTTTTTTTTTTTTGAGACAGAGTCTTAAGCTGTCACCCTGGGTAGAGTGCAGTGGAGTCACAGCTCACAGCAACCTCAAACTCAAACTCTTGGACTTAAGTGATTCTCTTGCCTCAGCCTCCCAAGTAACTGGGACTACAGGCGCCCGCCACAATGCCTGGCTATTTTTTGTTGTTGTTGCAGTTGTCATTGTTGCTTTAGCTGGCCCCGGGCTGGATTGAAACCTGCCAGGCTTGGTGTATGTGGCCAATGCTCTACCCACTGAGCTACAGGTGCCGCCCTGTAATTCAGTTGTTTTTTTTTTTTTTTTTTTTTTTTTTTGCAGTTTGTCTGGTGTCAAAAGCCTGGCCCCAAGCAATCCTTCCTTGACCTCCCAAAGTGGTAGGATTACAGGCATGAGCCACTGCACCTGGCCCACATTTTATAATTTTAAATAACTCTTCTCTTTTTCTGGAAAAAAGTCAAAAGTATTGTGAAGATTTATGACCTAGTCTCACAAATTCATATCAGGAAGGACCACCAAGTGTCCCATATATACAGGGTGGCCATAAAGTTCGTTAAAATTGCACATGAACTTTATGGCCACCCTGTATACACACACACACACACACACACACTAGGTGTATGATTGGAACTTAACTTTTAAAAATTCATATTGACTCAGATAGCATATGTTTCACATTTTCTTGTTTATAGGAACAGAGCATCCCTGAGTCGAGTTTACAGTGAACGTAGGCGAAAGGACAGGAATATTTAAATAAAAGTAGCAGACTGCAGGGGGTCTGTGCAGAAGGATATTTCAAAAACACCCATAAATCTAGATACTCAAAATCTGCTTTCTTTAAATATAAAGGTTTGCTCCTTATCTAGGACCAAATTTAGTACATGCCAAAGTTATTAAAAACAAAGCCATTTTTTTTTAGTATTGAGTGTAAACGTACATATGCTTTTTTTTCTGACAAAAAAATTGAAAAAAGGAAACATTTTCACCATTTTAAAAAAGTGATCAAAAAGAGCCAGATAGAGTTTTAGGAAATTTTTCAACTGTAAGAGAAAAGGGGGAAGTAAACTGATGTGAGAATCTGGATACCTGGATTCAGTTTAGCAAAAAAATCAAAGTACAACATGTCTCGTGAGTCCAGAATTGCTACCAAAACATTGGATAAATACATTGGTTGTTATAGAATTTATATTGCTGTAAATGCAACATTCATGTGAATTTGCCAAGGTATATTAAAAATATAAGGCTTGTACACCAAGGACAGTATATTACTATTTTCTATTGTTAGAACTTGTTATCAGCACTTTTGTGTCTCAGCCCTTCTCTTGTCATGCTTTACACTAAGCAGAGCCTCCCAGTTAAGAAACTATTTGAAACACTTTCCCTAGTTGCCTTGACTATGAGACACCCTGACTGAAGGTCACGTGTGTTGCCAACACTCATGTTTTCCCTGTATTGCTGACGGCTGGGTTCAGGAAGGTGGAAAGACACCCTCCAAAGATAACCAAGATGTTTATGGAGGCAGCTGCTCCTCTTTACTATGCTGGGTTCATTTACAGTTGTTCATTGCCCTCCATGGAAAGTTGTCCACAGACTAATCTATCTTCAAGCCCACCAGGCGGCCCTTTCCTCAAAATTCTGTTTACCTAGGGTCCTTCTCTTAATCCCAAATGAATAAATAAAAATAGTTCACCTGTGAGTAGAAATGCAACTTTTTGATTACAGCTTCCTCTTTTTGCATAACATTAGAATGAGTTGCTGTGTTTACCAGAAAACGCTTTGCCTTGCCAAGCAAATTGGTAGGGAAAATGTACTTGCAATAAAAAGATAACACAATACCCTAATATCTTTTCCTAATATCCTAATAGCTCTACCCTATAAAACTCAGTCTCTATTGCGTTTCCAAGCATTAGGGAATTATAACTTCCTCCCACCACCACCAACACTGCTCCAGACAGAAAAAGAAAACGCAGTATCTTTATTAATTCTTTGAATAAATTGTTTCTGCACACATGTCAAGTGCTGGGAATTGGGCTGGGTGCTGCAAAGCTCACAATGGTCACTTCCAGCTGTGTGGAAGTAGTGACACCTGGCCCACAGCCATCATATTCTAACTGGGGAGATGAGACACGGCAGTTAATCACTGGCAGGCAGTGGCCATAAATGCCGTCTAAGTGTGCAGTGGGATCTCAAGTGCCACAGGATTTCGGAGAAGGGAGAGAAGATGTCTGGCTTAACAGAAGAAGTTCAAGTTGAAGTTGAGTTGGCCTTTTGCTTTTTTAATAAATATGTAGTGGGTGTCTCTGAGGACTGGACTTGGTACTGTGCTCATTGATGAAGAGCAAAGCAGATGTGGCCCACGGCTCAGTGCCAGGCAGCACTCACAGCATTTATAGGGGAAATTGATTTTAATCAGACAATCATACAATTGTGTAATAAAGACACCTGCTAAGTCATCTGAAGGAAGTAGAGGGTCTATGAGGGCACCAAGGACTAGGCCAGGAAAGACATCCCTATGTAACAACGTGGGAGCTGAGATCTCGAAATTAGTAGGCATTAACCAGGTCAAAAAAAGAACAGAAAAGAGAAAGAAGCTTTAGTAATGGGCATTACGGTTAATTGGAACAGCACATGCAAAGTTTTTGAGATATCAGTAATCATGGCCACTTAAGAAATTAAAAATGTTCTCCAGGGGTTTACAGACAGGAATGACACCAAAAAATTGCTCCCACATAGGTGAAGCAAAAATGACAGTGAAGAGGGAAGACTGGAGCTGGACACTTAGTAGGTGTTCCACGAAGTGGAAAGCCAAAAGCAATGAGAATCTACTGGAAGGATTCAGTAAGAGGAGAGATGATCAGATTCACCTACTAATAACATTACTCCAGCCACAGTGTGGGAGTGATTGATTGTAGGACGAGGGAGCAGTTACCAAAGACCAATTGTAGGCAGCGACACTGATTCAGGCAACAGATGACGGTAGCCTCAGAGGACAGATGTGGACGGATGGGGGAGATACTGGAGAGTAAAAAGCTGGTATCAGTTCTTACGGAGAGATCACAAGAGTGTGAAGGCTTTTTCCTCAATCCCAGGTTTCTTTCCTCCATATGTTCAGCTCAGCCCTTCTCCTTCCTCTTGATAGCGAGCTGCCACAGAGAAGTTCTCTCTGGGTCCCCCTGGCAGTGAACGTGCTGTGAGTGCTGCCCGGGACTGGGTGGGAGAGTGGATCTGCTTTCTACTATCCAGGCCCATTTGGTTGGTGTCACACTGGACTAAGCACCTAACACTTCTCTATCAGTAAAACTAATGCCCTGACCAGCAGGTTCACTCTTTGGCTTCTGTCTCTAATTGTTCATAACCTGGGCAGAGAAGAGAGAGGGAATCTGTAAGGAACACCTTTTGAGCCTCTCGATAGACTGAATGGGGCAGGGGGCTCGATGGATAAATACAATTTTGATAGAGATGGAAGAAAAGGCATAATAGATGTGGGGAAACATAAAGAAAGGAGAAAACTGTCAAAAAAAAAAAAAAGCATACAAAGTATAACTACAGAAACCTAAATAACCATTCTGGCTAGAGCTGAAGACCTAGATGAGAAATTTGCTAAAATAGACCTGAAAAGATAAGTTGGATTTTGATTATGAAAGGGCCAGAAGGCCATGCTAGAATCTTAATAGGATCTTAGCCTGTAAGCAAAGGAAAGTCACTGTAAGGTTTTCAGGCAGGAGGTATGAGGTGTGTGGAATAGACTAAAACACAGAAGCCATTTAGGGAATTTACAAGGTCCTGGAGCTGGTGTGGGACTGATAATAAAGGCATAAATACAGGCCTGTGAAGGGAGAATCAATGGGTATTTCTTGGAAGATCAGATGCAATGAGCAAGAGGCAAAAAGAATTCAAGATGACTCCAGGGTTTGTGGTCTGGATGCCTGAAGAAGAGGAACACCATATGGATGTTGGGAGAACAATGATAGATTCGGCTTTTGACACATTGAGTTTGGAATGGAAAAGGGATGTGGAGGAAACCCCAGTAAGTTAGTTTCTGGACATGCAGAAGATGTGGATTTACAACTGTGGGGTAATGTCCCCTCACCCTGTGAGGAAGAAGAGGCACACCCGTCTGCAAGGTCTCCTTCTCATCTGAATGCCCATCACGTAAGGTATCAGGAACCCTGCCATGTTTTTGAATAACTGAATGAGACAACAAGAGTTCTATTCTCCACCTTGGCTTGGCTAGTAAAACCCAGGGCACCCAATCTACCCAGGATCATGGGTAACAAAGACTCCTAAAAAACACTGAAGCAGTAACCAGAAAGGAGACAGCAGGGTGATGGTGGGGGGAACAGAAAGCCAAGTGAGAGGCAGAGAAGCAGAAGCCCAACATGTGGGACAGACACTGTCCTTTACCTGCTTGGACATTTCTTTCTCCCATGGCTATGACACACATTTATGTGAGTAGGGGCTCCCAATGGGACTGTCCATATAGATGGCTCAGACATCTGTGAACTTAGCGTATCTCCCAAGAGTGGGAGCCAGGAAGATCAAAGAAGATGCTGTCATCCAGATACAGGAATAAATTTACTTAAGGGGTTTCACAGTTAAAAGTCAAGGAATTGGCAGGGCATGGTGGCTCACACCTATAACACTCTGGGAGCCTGGGGCATGAGGATCACTTGCACTCAGAAGTTCAAGACCAGCCTGACCAAAATAGAAAAAAAATAGCTGGGTATACTGGCACACACCTGTAGCCTTGTCAACTTGGGAGGCTGAGGCAGGAGGATCACTTGAACCCAAGAGTTTGAAGTTGCTGTAAGGTAGGCTGACACTCTGGTACTCTAGCTTGGGCAATAGAGTGATACTCTTTCTCAAAAAAAAGAAAAAGTCAAAGAATTAATCTTCAACAAGGGTGGTAAGACTGCTTGATGGGGAACAGTAACAGTCTTTTAAACAAATGGTGCTGGAAAAAACTGGATATTCACACCCAAAAGAATGAAATTGGACCCTTACCTTATACCATATATAAAAAAATAAGTTAGAATGAATCAAAGACCTGAATCTAAGAGCTAAAACTATAAAACTCATAGAAGAAAACACATAGAGGCAAACCTTCATGACCTTGGATGCAGCAATGGTTTTTTACATATGACACCAAAAGCATAGACAACAAAATAGAAATAGGTAAATTAGACTTAATTAAAATTAAAAACTTTTGTGTATTAAAGAACATTATTACAAGAGTGTAAGTTATCCCATATAATGGGAAAAAATATTTGCATATATCTGGTAAGGGTTTCATATCCAGGTTGGTTTTTTTTGAGACAGAGTCTCACTTTGTTGCCCTCGGTAGAGTGCTGTGGCTTCACAGCTCACAGCAACCTCCAGCTCCTGGGCTTAGGCGATTCTCTTGCCTCAGCCTCCCGAGCAGCTGGGACTACAGGCGCCCGCCACAACGCCCGGCTATTTTTTTTTTGTTGTAGTTTGGCTGGGGCTGGGTTTGAACCCACCACCCTTGGTATATGGGGCTGACACCCTACTCACTGAGCCACAGGCACCACCCCAGGTTATTTTTAAAAACCCTTCTCCAACTCGACAACAAAAAAGGCATACAACACAATTTAAAAGTGAGCAAAGGACTCACTTTTGTCTCTAGACATTTGTCCAGAGAGGATTTACAAAAGGCCAGCAAGCACATGAAAAGATGTTCAATGCCGTCAGTCATGAGGGAAATGTACCATAGTGAGATGCCACTTCACAGCTAGCAGGATGGCTATAATTTAAAAAATGAACATAACAAGTGTTGGAAAGCATGCAGAGAAATTGGAACCTTTGTGTATTGCTGGTAGGAATGTAAAATAGCATAGGCACTGTGAAAAACAGTCTGGCATTTCCTCACAAAGTTAAACATAGAATTACCACATGAGCCAGGAATTCCACTCTGTTTTAGTCAGCTGGGGTTGCTATAACAAAATACCATAAGCTAGTGGCTTAAACAACAAACTCTTATTTCTTGCAATTCTGGAGACTGGGAAGTCCAAGATCAAAGCACCAGCAGCTTTGGTGTCTGGTGAGGGACCACTTCCTGGTTCATAAATGACAGTCTTCCTGTTGTCTTCACATAGCAGAGAAAAGAAACCAGCGCTATTGGGACTCTTAGAAGAACACTAATCCCATTCATGAGAGCTCCACCCTGATGACCTCATCCTAACTACCTCTCAAAGACCCCACTTCCTCATACCATCACATTAGGCGGTAGGATTTCAGCTTATTATGTTTTGTTTGTTTGTTTTTGAGACAGAGTCTCACTCCGTTGCTCAGGCTAGAATACCAGGGCATCAGCCTAGCTCACAGAAACCTCAAACTCCTTGGTTCATGGGATCCTCTTGCCTCAGCCTCCTGAGTAGCTGGGTCTACAGGCACATGCCACAACACCTGGCTAATTTTCTATTTTTAGTACAGACTGGGTCTCACTCTTCCTTAGGCTGGTCTCAAACTCCTGAGCTCAAGGGATTCTCCTGCTTTGGCCTCTCAGAGTGCTGGAATTGCAGGCATGAGCCACTATGCCCAGCCAGCTTATTGATTTTGAAGGGTCACAAGTCCACAACACACTTCTTGGTATATCCCCAAAATAATTGAAAGCAGGAACTCAGATACTTGTATGCCAATGTTTACAGCAGCATTATTTGCACTAGGCAAAAGGTAGAAGCTATCTAGTCTTTTCTTTTTCTTTTTTGTAGAGACTACTTTATCACCCTCGGTAGAGTGCTGTGGTGTCACAGCTCCCAGCAACCTCCAACTCCTGGGCTCAGGAGATTCTCTTGCCTCAGCCTCCCGAGTAGCTGGGACTACAGGCACCCGCCACAATGCCCAGCTAGTTTTTCTGTTGCAGCTTGGCCAGGGCCAGGTTTGAACCCACCACCCTCAGTATATGGGGCCAGCGCCCTACCCACTGAGCCACAGGCGCCACCCAAGCTATCTAGCCTTCATCAACAGTTGAATGGATAAAAGAAGAGTGGTGTATGCATCTAATAGAATATTACTGAGCTATAAAAGGAATGAAGCTCTGCTATATGCCACAACACGGATGAGACTTGAAGATGTGCTTAGTGAAATCAACCAGAGGAGGACAAATTTTGTTAAGATTTCACCTACACGAGATACTTAGAATAGACAAAGTCATGGCAACAGAAAGTAGAATAGAGGCTATGAGGAAACAAGGCAGGGGCAAATCGGGAGTTATATTTTAATGGATACAGAATTTTGTTGAGGGTGATGAAAAAGTTTTGGAAATAAACAGTGGTGTAGTGGTGATAGTAGCACACCATCACATTGAATTTTAAAATGGTTAAAGTAGCAAATGTTTTACCACAAAAAGTCACGGAGATTCCTTTCACTGTTAATTAGGTAAACAATAATCATCATAGCAATCATTTATTAAGTGCTTTCTACATGCTAGGAGCTTT
Organism: Perodicticus potto; assembly: GCA_963574655.1. Classification (NCBI taxonomy): domain Eukaryota; kingdom Metazoa; phylum Chordata; class Mammalia; order Primates; family Lorisidae; genus Perodicticus; species Perodicticus potto. Next base: position 11,332 of record CAUYRH010020622.1, on the reverse strand, counting down.
ATCAGTATTATAATAACCCTATGAGGAAGATGTTATTATTACCTTCATGTTGTGTATATAAGGAAAACAATGGTTACAGAAGTTAAATAATTTTCTCAAGGTCACAAAATTGGCAAATAACTAGTTCAAAAGAAAAGTGATTTCAAGTTACTCAGAAGTTAGAGGAATTATTATTTATTTATTTTGGTTGAAGTTAAATTTTGGTATCTGAAAATAATATTTTTTAAAATTTTTTAACAGGATTATCGCTATTTCTGACAATTATTTTGTTTTAGAATAACACTGTTTTTGCCTATTGAATTGCAAAGATTTTGTGTATAATAGCCAATGTTTTTGAAGATATAGTGAATTAGAAATCTTTGAACAGTAATATGACAGTGTAGGCTTGGCGTCCGTAGCCCAGTGGTTAGGGCACCAGCCACATACACCGGGGCTGACAGGTTCAAACCTGGCCTGGGTCTGCTAAACAACAATGACAACTATCTCCTAACAAGATGTTTGGAGAACACTTAGAGATCTAAAAATAGACCTGCCATTCGATCCTTTAATTCCTCTACTAGGAATATATCCAGAAGACCCAAAATCACATTATAACAAAGATATTTGTACCATAATATTTATTGCAGCCCAATTCATAATTGCTAAGTCATGGAAGAAGCCCAAGTGCCCATCGACCCACGAATGGATTAATAAATTGTGGTACATGTATACCATGGAATATCATTCAGCCTTAAAGAAAGATGGAGACTTTACCTCTTTCATGTTTACATGGATGGAGCTGAAACATATTCTTCTTAGCAAAGTATCTCCAGAATGGAAGAAAAAGTATCCAATGTATTCAGCCCTACTATGGAACTAATTTATAGCTTTCACATGAAAGCTATAACCTAATTATAGCACAAGAAGATGGGAAAGGGGCAAGGGAGGGGAGGGGAGGAGGGAGGATGCGTGGGGGAAGGGTAATTGGTGGGATCACACCTATGGTGCATCTTAGAAGGGTACAGGTGAAACTTACTAAATGCAGAATATAAATGTCTTAACACAATAACTAAGAAAATGCCTTTCTACTCGGAGAGAGAGAACTGATGCAGGACATCTGGCGCCCTAGCCAGCTCAGCGGAGCTGGCGGCCTTGCCGCCTCCTCCTTGGTGGTGTCGGTGGAGCCAGTGGAAGAACCAGCGGGCTGGATGACAGGCAAGGAGGGGGACCTCCAACCCCCACCGGAGGCTCCAAGAGCCAAAAAGGCGGGACAACTGCCGAGGAGACACCTGTGCCTTGTGGTGTCTCCTTCACTTTACACTTAGGACTAAATGTGAACCCCCATTTCCTATGCCTAGGTCAATTTCATGTGAATTTCCTAGGCCTCAATTCCATGAATGGACTGTGTCCATTCATTGATACATTCATTCACTTTGCCCGGGCAGAAGGGACTGTGTTCTTTCATTGATACATTCATTCACCTTGCCCCTGGCGGAAGGGACTGTGTTCATTCATTTCCTGGCCAAGGAACCCATAGACCTATATATACCCTGAGACTAAAAGCCTAAAGGCGGAGACAGGGAAAGAGAGGGAGAGAAACGGAGAGAGCTTTTCTCTCCCCACTTGAGTTCTCTCTCTCTACCAGGAGCTTTAGTGTTTTCTGTATTCTTTTCTGTAAATAAATTCTGGCTTACCCCTGGAAAAAAAAAAAAAGAAAATGCCATGAAGGCTATGTTAAACAGTTTGATGAAAACATTTCAGATTGTATATGAAACCAGCACATTGTACTCCTTGATTGCACTTATGTACGCAGCTGTAATTTAATAAAATAAATAAATAAATAAAAATTAAAAAAAAAAAAGAAAATGCCATGAAGGCTATATTAAACAGTTTGATGAAAATATTTCAGATTGTATATGAAACCAGCACATTGTACCCCATGATTGCATCAATGTACACAGCTATGATTTAATAAAAATAAATAAATATAGCTGGGCATTGTGGTGGGTGCCTGTAGTCCCAGCTACTCTGGAGGCTGAGGCAAGAGAATTGCCTAAGCCCAGGAGTTGGAGGTTGCTGTGAGCTGTGTGATGCCACGGCACTCTACCGAGGGTGACAAAGTAAAACTCTGTCTCTACAAAAAAATAAATAAATAAATAAATATGACAACTATAACAACAACAACAACAAAAATAGCCAGGCATTGTGGCAGGCACATGTAGTCCCAGCTACTTGGGAGGCTTAGCCAAGAGCCTCCTTTAAGCCCAAGAGTTTGAGGTTGCTGTGAACTGAGATGCCACAGCTCTCTACCAAGAGCAATATAGTGAGACTCTGTCTCAAAAAAAAAAGACAGTATAAACTGGTACAATTCTTTTAGAAAGATATTTGGCAATATATACCAGAATATTAAACATTCATTTTTAAAGTAGTTCCATTTCTGGAAATGGATCCTAAACTAGATAAGAATATGTTAATTAAAGGATTATTTATAAAATAGCAAAAAAAAAATCAGTCTAAACTTTCCAGCGATTTTTAAATGCCCTTTGAAAATTATTATATGTTTGTTTAACAGAATATCATATGTCTTTAAAATATTAAGTATATAATATGGGAAAATACTTTTTTACAATGTTTAAAAAACTAGACATAAAGCTGGGTGTCCATTATAAGTATAATTTAATATAGATATACAGAAGAAAAAAATCATTCTAAATAAACAAAAAATTCAAGTATGAGATTACCTTAGGATAGCGAAATTCTACATGGTTCTTTATTCTTTTATCCACTTCTCGAATATCCTCAAATGAGCATGTATTACTTTATAATCATAAAATAATACACCTTTTTAAAAAAGAAAAGTATGATTAAAAAGAACAAATCCATATTCCTCTTTGTTATTGTTGTTCTTGAGATAGAGTCTCACTGTTGTCCAGGCTACAGTGCCGAGGCCTCAGACTGGCTCATAGCAACCCCAAATTCCTGGGATACTCCTGCCTCAGCCTCCTGAATAGCTGGGTGCCCACCACAATGACCAGCTAATTTTTTCTAATTTTAGCAGAGACAGGGTCTTGCTCTTGCTCAGGCTGGTATTGAACTCATGACCTCAAGTGATCTTCCCAATGTGCTAGGATTACAGGCATGAGCCACCTTGCCCAGCCATATTCTTGTTTGAATTACTGAGTAAAATAAAAGATTTTCTTTTTCCACTTTCAAAGATGTTATATTCTTTTTATTATGTCTTGAGGGCATTGGTATGATTAAAAAGACTGATAAATGACCAACAATTTGTGAGTCATCAAATATAGCTTCAGGAGAAAGCCCTAAACCTTAAGATCAGTATTATGAAAATGCTATAAAAAATGGTCACATATGGCTAACAAACATGAAAAAATGCTCATCATCCCTAATTATTAGAGAAATGCAAATCAAAACCACCCTGAGATATCATCTAACCCCAGTGAGAATGGCCCACATCACAAAATTTCAAACCTGCAGATCCTGGCATGGATGTGGAGAGAAGGGAACACTTCTACACTGCTGGTGGGACTACAAATTAATACAACCTTTTCGGAAGAAAGTATGGCGAACCCTCAAAGAATTCAAGCTAGACCTCCCATTTGATCCTGCAATCCCATTACTGGGCATCTACTCACGAGGAAAAACTCCTTTTACCATAAGGACATTTGCACTAGACTGTTTATTGCAGCTCAATTTACAATCCCTAAAATGTGGAAACAGCCTAAATGCCCACCAACCCAGGAATGGATTAACAAGCTGTGGTATATGTATATCATGGAATACTATTCAGCCATTAAAAAGGATGGAGATTTTGTATCCTTTATATTAACCTGGAAGTGGAACACATTATTCTTAGTAAAGCATCACAAGAAAGTAAAGCATCACGAACAAGAATCCAATGTTCTCAATTCTGATGTGAGGACAAATTTTTTTTTAGACAGAGTTTCACTTTATTGCCCTCCATAGAGTGCTGTGGCATCACAGCTCACAGCAACCTCAAACTCTTGGGTTTAAGTGATTCTCTTGCCTCAGTCTCCCAAGTAGCTGGGACAAGAAGCACCCACCACAATGCCTAGCTATTTATTGTTGCAGTTGTCATTGTTGTTTAGCTGGCCCCGGGCCGGGTTTGTACCTGCCAGCCTCAGTGTATGTGGCTGGCACTGTAACCACTGTGCTATGGACGCCAAGCCAGATATGAGGACGATTAATGACCTAGTACACGGTGTGGTGTGGGGGAAGGGGAGAGTAGAGAGAGGAAAGGAGGTGGGGAAAGGGGTTCAGGGTGTGTGACACACACTGTGGGGGCAGGACACAATTATAAGAGGACTTTACCTAACAAATGTAGTCACTGTAACCTGGTTCTTTGTACCCTCAATGAATCCCCAGCAATAAAAAAAAAGAAATAGTCATGTAAATCTACCAAAACTGAATGTTCAGTACTTCATTTAAAGACACACTTGATTGATCAACACTGTGAAACTGAAACAAATTTCAATAACAGACGGCCAGGTGCAGTGGTTTATGCCTGTAATCCTAGCACTTTAGGAGGCTGAGGCTGGAGTTCAAGACCAGCCTGAGCAAAAGGGAGACCCTGTCTCTGCTAAAAATAGAAAAATTAGTCAAATATAATAGTGGGCTCCTGTAGTCCCAGCTACTCGGGAGGCTGAGGCAGGAGGATCCTTTGAGCCCAGGAGTTTGAGGTTACTGTGAACTAGGTTGATGTAATGACACTCTAGCCTGGGAAACAGAGTGAGATTCTGTCTCAAAACAAAACATAAAGAGTTGAAGACATTGGGGCAGGGAACCCATTACAGCCCATTTCACCATCCCAATCACTCCCTCTTCAGAAGAATATAATGTCTGTGTGTCAGGTGACCCTGGAGAAAGCTGGCTGAGAGACCCAGAGAAGACAATGACTCAATCAAACCAAGCCTCAGATACAATCAAGTGACTCTTTATACGAAACAGACATCACAAATCTATGATTTGATCTGCATGGGATTTTATTTTTACCTCAGTTCTGTCCTATGTCAAAATTTGCCAATTATTTTAATGGTTCCTATGACAATTTTACACAGGTCCTAATATGCCTCGTACTTTTCTAATATCTCTAATTAACCATTAGATGTTGATGGATTGATTTCAATTTTTAATTTTAAGTATGTTCTGTATTTTAGACCAGGGAGCATGAAGTCATTATGCAGTTTCTTTTTTTTTTTTTTTTTTTTTGAGACAGAGCCTCAAGCTGTCACCCTGGGTAGAGTGCTGTGGCATCACAGCTCACAGCAATCTCCAACTCCTGGGCTCAAGCGAGTCTCTTGCCTCCACCTCCCAAGTAACTGGGACTACAGGCGCCCGCCACAACGCCCGGCCATTTTTTGGTTGCAGCCGTCATTGTTGTTTGGCGGGCCCGGGCTGGATTCGAACCCGCCAGCTCAGGTGTACGTGGCTGGCGCCTTAGCCCGTTGAGCCACAAGCGCCAAGCCGAGAGGTGAAGTTTTCCAATTAGTCTGTTTAGGTCTCAAGAACTTTTCATCATTTAAGCTCTCTCAAGTAACAGGTGAGCAGTTACAATTAAAAAAGAAATTGGATTAATATTTATTAATAAAGAGGGCACGTTGAGTGTTTTTCCATCTTAACAGAGAAATATACAAATTATCAGAAATAGTTTTACTAGCACCAGGAGAGGTCTCCAAAATTTTCCTCACTGAGGAAAGATCAAGGTAGAGCTGCTGTGTGTACTGTAGGCACATAACAGTCAGTCACACTACAAGGATGGTTGACATAACTTGGGCTTGTCAAAAAGCAGTCTTTTTTTCCGAACGTTCTTCTGAAGAAAACAGCTCATAGCATCTAGATGGATTCTTAGTAAGTTTGGCTTGGTACTACACTGTATGTGTATGAGGAAACTACTCAAGACCACAGAAAGAACCACCAAAAAATTAATGTATAGGGCAATAATCAGAGTTCACACAATAGTTCATGTTCCCACCAGCCACACTGGAAAGACCCTCTAATGCAGTGGTTCTCAACTTTCTTAATGCTGTGGCCCTTTAATCCAGTTCCTGTGGGTTGCAACCCACCGGTTGAGAATTGCTGCGCTAACACATATGAACAACACTGCATTAGCAGGAGGTCAAATCATCCCTAGGATAAAGGTTGATCTGAACCCAATCTAACCAAACAAAACACACTTTGAAAGGATCAAACTGAGTTTGGTGCCCATAGCTCAGTGAGTTGGGCGCCAGCCACATACACCGAGGCTGGCAGGTTCAAGCCTGGCCCAGGCCTGCTAAAAGACAATGACAACTGCAACTAAAAAATAGCCAGGCATTGTGGCGGGCACCTATAGTCCCAGCTACTTGGGAGGCCGCGGTAAGAGAATTGCTTAAGCCCAAGAGTTTGAGGTTGTTGTGAGCTGTGATGCCACTGCACTCTACAGAGGGCAACTTTAGTTTTTGAAATACAAGAAAATCCAGCATCCAACAATAAAAGAGTTACTATGTCCAACAGTCAATAAAAAAATTACCAGGAAAGTAAAGAAGCAGGAAAATATGACCCATAAGTAGGAGAAAAAAATCAATAGAAACATATCCAGAAATGACACAAATAGCTATTACATATATATTCCATATGTTCAAAGAGATGGAGAAAAACATGAATATGACAAAAACAGAAGTAGAAGATATAAAATATGAGTTATGGGATCGTTTACATACTCAACCTATATTCCTATGTCAGAGATAAAACCTACTCAGGCATAGCAATACATCTACATGTAGTTCTTAGGTGAGAAAGACATAGCACATCTTTAAGAGCAAATCAATTTCCAATTTTTTTTTTTTTTTTTTGAGATAGAGCCTCAAGCTATTGCCTGGGTAGAGTGCCACGGCATCACAGCTCATAGCAACCTCCAACTCCTGGGCTTAAACGATTCTCTTGCCTCAGCCTCCCAAGTAACTGAGACTACAGGCGCCCGCCACAATGCCTGGCTATTTTTTGGTTGTAGTCATTGTTGTTTGGCAAGCCCAGGCTGGATTCAAACCCACCAGCTCTGTATGTGGCTGGTACCTTAGCCGCTTGAGATATAGGTGCCAAGCCATCAATTTCCAATCTTTAGCAAATGACAGTAATGTATATTTACAGGATTTCCCAAGTAAAACTACAATTTGACTGCATCAAATGATGGGCGAGACTTTCCCTTTCATGCAAAATCAGTCACTGTACAAGATTTTTGTCCTTAAGAAATCTCTCTATGGGCTCAGCATCTGTGGGTCCAGCAGCTAAGGTGCCAGCCACGTACACCTGAGCTGGTAGGTTCGAATCCAGCCCAGGCCCGCCAAACAACAGTGATGGCTGCAACCAAAAAATGGCCGGGCATTGTGGCGGGCGCCTGTAGTCCCAGCTACTTGGGAGGCAGAGGCTGGAGACCTGCTCGAGCCCAGGAATTGGAGGTTGCTGTGAGCTATGAAGCCATGGCACTCTATCCAGGGTGATAGCTTAAGGCTCTGTCTCAAAAAAAAAAAAAAAAGAAATCTCTCTATGGCTCGGCGCCCGTAGCACAGTGGTTATGGTGCTGGCCACATACACCGAGGCAGGCGGGTTCAAACCCAGCGTGGGCCAGCTAAACCAACAATGACAAATGCAACAAAAAAATAGCCAGCCGTTGTGGTGGGCACCTATAGTCCCAGCTACTGGAGAGACTAAGGCAAGAGAATCGCTTAAGCCCAAGAGTTTGAAGTTGCTGTGAGCTGTGACGCCTTGGCACCCTACTGAGGGAAACACAGTAAGATTCTAAAGAAATCACTCTACCAGTTGGGCAAGGTGGCTCATGCCTGTGATCTAGCACTATGGGCAACCAAATCAGGCAGATCTCCTCTTGATATGAGGAGTTCGAGATCAGCCTGAGCAAGAGCAAGACTCCCATCTCTACTAAAAATAGAAAAACTGAGGCAAAAGGATCTCTGTGAGCTATGATGTCATTGTACCCAGGACTACAGAGTGAGACTCTGTCTCAAGAAAAAGAAAAAAAGAAATCACTCTATCTAACAAATTCAAATACTGTAATTTGCTTGTCTGTACCCTCACATTAACCTGAAACAAAAAAAAGAAAGAAATGATGTCATGCTTTAAAACTTGCTCTTTCATTCAATTATCACATCCACATAAATCACCTAAGGACAAGTCCCACTCTCCCACACCAACATGTGGACAAGGCATGAAATCCTCCTCCTAGAACTGATTAAAGTGCTAAAATGCAAGAAAAACAATTGCCTTACCCATCAAAGCCACATCCTCAAAACACTCCTGTGTGGCATCTCTGCTGAGGGACCTCTGGACAGGGTTCAGACTCACACACTCCTCTTGAGAAAAATACACAGCCAGATCCTCAAATAGCATTGGTCCCTGAAACAACAGGAGAGCCCAACTCAGTACAAGAGGCTGCAGTGGAGCCTCTTTCTCAGTCTAGCAAGACTGAGCAGAGCCAGAAACATCATCAGCTTCAAGGGAGAAAAGGGCTTGGTGTAAAAGGTTTCTGAGAACTGGGATGGGATATAAAAGGTTTCTTACAGGTAAGGTGGGGGTTGGGAAGAGAGTAAGCATGGGGATAAAGTATGAGGCAGGAAAATAATGGATGAGGTAGCAACTCTTGGGGATGGAAACCATTAATAAGAATGCTCTAAGAGAAAGAATTAAACTGGGCTGCCCAAGAAGAATTACAAAAAACATAAAAGGTTCCAGGGTTCTCCCAACATCTTTCCCTTTACTATTTCTTTTTTTTCTTCCCCATGACACCTCTTAATGGTGTGTGATTAAGAATCACCTGGGCTTTATTATCATTATTCAACAGGTGTGGGGTAAAGGCTAGAAATTTGCAATTTTGAAAAGCATTCCAGAAAGACACTCTGAGAGATGCTGCTATAGACGCCTCCAAAGAGCTCTGCTCCCAGTTGGTGGTTCACAAAGGAAGATATTGGTAAGCCCCTTCTATGTCCCTAGCCTAGAAATAAAGACAGTTTGATGAAAGGGCTATTAAGGGATCAGACGCACTCCCCTCGGAACAGGAAAGCAGCAACGAACTTGGATGGAAATGAAGGTACCGCATCTCACCTGGGCCTCGGTTGTCGCGAGCGTGGACGCCATCTGGGGGAATGGAGGGGGTGCCTTCTTCAAGGGACTTCGGGACAAAGCTGCGAGGGGAGAGAACAGTCCCTAATGGGGCCAGTTCTGCTGCAAGGCTCCTCTACGTACCCCACAAGCCTCCCTCGATTCTGCCCAAACCCTTCAAGAACCTGAGCCAATGGCTCCTCTCCCTGGCCCAACCTCGGAAAGGGCCCACTTACCAAGCCGGGACTAATGACAGCCCCGCGCTGCCGGGGCAGACAAAGCAGAAAACGACGCCTAACGAAAACGCGACGACCAAGGCCGCAGTCACTGCAAAACTCCCACGCTCCCATACCTCCCCCGCCCCCCCGCTGCGCTGCGGGGAAAGCCGCCGGAAGCCACCGGGCCCTTGCCGCAATGTCCATCTGCCCTCTGATTGGCCAGCGTGCTCTCGAGGGGGCAGTCCTTCTGTAGAGTTGACCAATCGAACATCGGACTCCTCGCGCACGGAGCAAGCACGGTGTAGTTTCCTCTTTTTCCTCTCAGCGTGTATTTCCGCTTCCGCTGACGGGGTCTCCCCGCTGAGCTCCGAGCCCGTTGACCCACTGAAGTGGACCCTTAGGTTGACCCCCGAGGAACGTAATGTGCCCGACAAGAAGGAAAGCAACAAAGCAGGGCGACTTCAGAACTCGAAAAGAATCGGTAACAACCTCGGGGCTCGGCCAACGGTGCCCTGGGGGCGTGAAATTTGGGCCTGGCCCGGGTGAAGTGAATGAGAGTCCAGGGTCTCGGGCCTGGACTGCCCTGAGCAGCCTGCTGTGTCTTAGGAGAATTGTGGAGCGGTGCAATGTCAAGGGCTGTCTTTTTGTGAGTTCACAAGGTCCAGATTGGTTGCCGCGTCGCTAGTTTCCGATGCAAAGTATTCTGGAGGCGTTGTGTGTTGTACGTCGCGGCTGCAGACCGACCGAGCCACTTTGGGCTCAGACCCCCAGCTGACCTAAAGCCAGAGTAGAGACATTGATTTGCCCCACAGGACCTTGTTTGCCTCGTAAAACCTCACATTCGACTTACCCCAAGGCCGGACATCCCCCGTATTACTGATACTGACTGCCGTGGTACAGAGATTTGGAATTAGATCATTGAGCTCCTTCCCGAAGCCCTGCCACTTACTGGTTGGTAATCCTTTTTTTGTTGTCGCCCCTGCGGCATAGCTCACAGCAACCTCAAACTCCTGGGCTCAAGCCAGTCTCTTGCCTCAGCCTCCTGAGTAGCTGGGACTCGAGGCGCCCGCGTCATCTATTTTTAGAGACGAGGTCTTGCTCTGGCTCAGTCTGGACTTGAACCTGTGAGCTCGAGCGATCCACACTGCTCAGCCTCCCAGAGTGCTAAGGTCACAGGTAAATTTGGTTGGTAAATTTGACATTTACAACGTTGCTTTCCTCAGAAGCACAGGGTGCAGAATGCCTCCCCTGCCTAACTCAGGAGGTAATTTCAAATATTATGAGATAAAGTAAGTGAAAGAAATTGTCTTTTACGAAGGTGTTTGGGAAAGAAAAAGACGAGGATGATAAGTTCCTTGACAGAAAAGTCTAAGTCTCAACAAATCTTATTTATTTTTTTGAGACAGAGTCTCACTATGTCGCACTCGATATAGTGCCGTGGTGTCACAACTCACAGAACCTCAAACTCTTGGGCTTAAGCTATTCTCTTGTCTCAGCCTCTCAGGCAGCTGGGACTACAGGCGCCCACCACAATAGCCAGCTATTTCTTTTTGGTGTTGCAGTCGTCATTGTTGTTTTAGCTGGCCCGGGCTGGGTTAGAACCCACCATCCTCAGTGTTATGTGACCGGCACCCTACCCACTGAGCTATGGGTGCCACCCATATGATAATAAAATAACATTTTATTATTCAAGTTGCAGGCCAGTGCCTGCACCTAAAATTTTACTCAATGAATGGTTGCATGGTTATTAAAACAATATCAGGAGAGTTAACAACTTACATGAAGGGATTTGGTGGACCATCAGATAGGATAGTCTCAGCAAGTAACAAAAAAGCCACCAAAACATTTTTAAAGTGGCTCAGTGACAGTATGTCACAATGAGTCCCAGTGCTTCCATATTTCTCCTCTGCCATCCTTATGTTGATGAAGGTGACACTGGATTCTAGGTAATAAATGCAAAAATGTATCATGTCATGTAGACCTCCTAAGCCAGTTATTACAAAAAAAAA
>CAUYRH010020620.1:0-15967 GCA_963574655.1 Perodicticus potto | reverse complement strand
ACAGGGACCCCATCGGAGCCCAAACTGGACTGAGAGTGCCCAGGGCAAATTCTCATGGCTCCAGCTTGTGTCATCACCCCTCAAGATCCCCAGGTTTGCCTTATAGTGGAGCGCCAGGAGAGAAAATTTCTTTTGGACACTGGAGCAACTTTTTCTGTACTTCTCTCCAATCCTGGTCTTTTATCTGCCAAATCCATAACTATACAGGGGGTGTCTGGACAGCCAGTTACCAAATTTTTCTCCCAACAATTGGGATGACTTGCTGTTCTCTCATGCCTCCCTAATCATCCCTGAAAGTCCTGCTCCCCATTTGGGGAGGGACATAAAAAAAAAAAAAAAAAGAAAAAAAAAGAAAAGTTCAACAGAATTGTGAAGGCTATGAAAATCTGTGCATCTAAAGATCCCGGTTCTCCAGAATTGTTTGTTCTTAATTGAGAGCACAATTCTCAAATCAGACACTACCCAAAATGATGGTTAATTTCAAAGCTTCACTAGAATCATTCTCTCTGTTTTTCCTCCTTAGGATGCGGGCACCTAATTCATCTTTGGTAAAGTCTATTTGTGGTTTTATAAACCTTCTACAATAGGCCTTTGAGCTATACCAGTATAACACCAGTAACAATCTGTGATTTAGGAAAGAACTCTTTTGTATGATGACTATATTAAAAGCCCTAATTTTACCAATGTATGAGTCATCCAAGTTAAAAAAAAAAAACATAAAAACTTGTACCCCCTAAATCCACAGAGATTAATAAAAAAAATAATTTAAAGATCTTAATTGATGAATTAAATCTCCTTCCTCTAGAAACATAAGCTGGTCATCATTTTTTAAAAATATATATTTCTGTAGACTTTCTATACTGTAGTTTCTTTAAAAGATCTCTTTCCTTTTGATATGCTTTACTTGTTGTATGTATATATATTATTGTTCTCTGTCTTATATATTGTTTGCTCCCGGGAAGATATGGGTTCTTATCTCAGCAGTTATTTGTAGAGAGAGAAAATGAGACTCTGAAGATTACAGACAACTTGTCTAGTTCTTATTTCCTCCCGAAACTTGAATGGAGACCTCCAGTGAAGTTCAATGAGTCACGACTCAAGCAAAAATCAATCTGTACCAGACTGGGGTGTTCTACATGCAGAATCATGTAAGGCTCACTAACCAAGACCTAGAGAAATCCACTGGTCATTCGCACTCTCTTTAACAGCTCCATGAAAGATTTGAAAGTGGAATCCCTACTAGGGAATAGGAATCCTGGGAAAAGAAATCATTTTTCAGGAGCTTGACCTTACCCTGGTGTGAAGGGAGTTCTCATTCTCCCTCAGAACATCATAATTTCCTGAAGCCAAGGAGCGTTGGGTGCCAAAATACAGCAGTAGCATGAAAGAGTGGCAGGGAAACTGAAGTTTCCTGCTACCAGCTTGTTTCTGATTTGTTTTGCCGCATAGCATACATAACTAGGACCTGACCCCTCCCTGGCCTTTCTCCACAGCTGCCACCTGGTTTAAGTAGTACTTTGCTCACATTCTTACCCCCATCAGTCCCGTCTTAGAACAAGGGTCAGAAAGATTATTTAACATGTAACTCAGAGCATGCCATTTCTCACAACTGCATTTCAATCAGAGTGAACCTGAAGGTTTTTCAGCGGCCTGCCCAGCCTTCCTTGCTCTCGCCTGCCGTATCTCCATAACCTTCTCTGTAGTGGAGCTGGAACATATCCTACTTACTAAAGGATCTCAAGAATGGAAGAAAAGATATCCAATGTACTCAGTACTATTATGAAACCAATTTACCATCACTCACACTTTCTTATGAAGACTAGATCATAACTATGGCCCAAGGTAACGGAGGAAGGGGGGACTGGGAGGGGCGGGGGAGGTCAGACCAAGGGAGGGTGAATGGTGGGATCACACCTATGGTGCACAATGCAAGGGTACCTGTCGGAGCTATTAGTATAGAGTATAAATGTCTTCACACAACAAGTAAGTAAACGAGATAAGGTATATATTAACCAGCGTGATAGAAGCGCTCCTAATCCTATATGAAATCAGCACATCGTACCCCATAAATGCATTAATATATACATGCTGTATGTGTTTATGATTTAATACAAAATAAAAATAAATAAAAATAAACCCTCTCTGTAGTGCTCTGCCTCTGACTCACTCCACGCCCATCATCTGCTCACTTGCTTCTACTTACCTGCCTTTCTCTGTTCTTCTTACATTTTCCCTTCATTTCCCTATAGGATTTTTGTCTTCTTTTATTTCTGAGAGAAGATACTTTGTTTTATTCATTTGTGTATCTCAAACCCTTAGTTCTGTGCTAAGTAGGCAACTGTGAAGTGGACGAGTGAGTTAACTTACTCTGGAAACACTCTTGCCTCATCTATGCGAGAGACGATGGAGAGAAGAAAACAGACAACCCGAACTATTCTGGAAGAGGCTGCGGTGTCAGGGTTCTCATCCGCATCCCGGACAGCGTGCCTGGTACTGACACCACGCAGTCCAGTCCTCCCAACCCCCAGGATGCGAAAGAATCCAATAAACTTAAATAAAGGGGATACGGTAGAAGGATATTTCTGCATTATGACTATCATGAATGAATAAAATTTCACGCTAAGTGTACCCACAGGTATAAGGTTTCTTATTTTGTATGGCTTAACTTAAAAAAATACATACTTATAGATTTTTTTTTTTTTTTGAGACAGAGCTTCAAGCTGTCACCCTGGATAGAGTGCCATGGCATCACAGCTCAAAGCAGCCTCCAATTCCTGGGCTCAAGCAAGTCTCTTGCCTCTGCCTCCCAAGTAGCTGGGACTACAGGCCTCCGCCACAACGCCCGGTCATTTTTTGGTTGCAGCCGTCATTTTTGTTTGGCAGGCCCGGGCTGGATTCGAACCCGCCACCTCAGGCGTACGTGGCTGGCGCCTTAGCCTGTTGAGCCACAGGCGCCGAGCCATACATATAGATCTTTATCAACCAGTATGAACTGTCTTTTATAATTTCCTCAGTTTAATCTCTCTCGTGTTATAGCTCTGCTCAAAAACAATGAAACAGAAGAAAAGAAAACTAGTTGCGTTTTATTGCAGCTACTGGGCAGAGAACTGATGAAGAGATGATCCTGGCAGGGAGAAAGATTACCTTTTCCCTTGGAACCCAAAGCTGCCAATCTGGTGCTAGTCCAATCAACTGCGATGAAGGCACGCTCCTCAGAGGGAACAAAACACCCACAAGCTTCACGCTTTACATTATTGTTTAATTATTCCACCCCAAATTCCCAAGAGATAGAAGAGTTATTCTTTAGGGAAGAGAAAACTTAAAAATTGTATTTTTACAAAGTCATTCAGCCAGTTATTGGCACGGAGGGCAAAGAAAATAGGATGTGGTTGCTCATGGCTCTCAAGCCTAAAATAAAAAGATCATACTGATAGGAACTGGAAATTGACTTGGATTATAGCCTGACAGTTACAAATCACTACCTGTTCATTCAAAGAGGTTCAAAATGCATCCTTCTCTGCTGATGATATCACCTAGAAACTGCCCATCTCAACATACAATTTAATGTGTATTTGAGAAGAACCCCGTGCAGGCTTAGTGTTTGGCTCTTCTAAATGTAAATTAAAGGGAGAGAGAAAAGGGAAACATTCTCTAACCTTCATCTTACAGCTAAGAAATCCAATACCTGCTGACATTTTCACAAACCCATTTTCACTTTCCTCTAAGCCTTAAATATTTTCAATTTAATATTGATTAGACTTAAATTGCAACCAACAGCCACAGCCTTCAATAAAAACTTTGAGACTAAAATAAATGCTTATGATAGCACAAAACACTGAATTTGATAGTTTAGATAGCTATAAGTGTTTACATAATAGTTATAACTTAGCATAATTTTTAAACTAAAAATATACTCAGGTTCCAGCTTGTCATTATAAAGTTCCTTTTAAAGTCTGTTTGCTTAGAAGTGAAGTACATTTTTGCATGACATTGATTTTCTGTTTAATAGTGTGGTGGGCAGAATTATAGGCAGGTCCCAAGATCTCCTGGCCCTTGTGTATGCCTGATACCATCTCTGGGACACAAACACATGATGTGATAGTCATTCTCATAATTAGGCTATGTTAGATGGCACATTTAATGTTAAGAAACAGAGACTTTGTTTCGTAGCAAATAAGTTCCTAAAAAGGACTGAGTTATTTTCTGCAAAAAGAGATTCAAATTAACTGACAGGCACAAGGAAAACTTTCCAGAGCTGGCTTTGAAAACGGAGGGGGTCACATGGTGAGGAATGAGGGTGACTTAAGATCAGGTCCTGGCTGATGGTCAGCAAGGAAATGGAACTTCAGTCCTACACCCACAAGGAACAGAATGAGCCACAGCTGCATGAACATCAAAATGTGTCCTGAGCTGCAGGTGAACAAGGTCTGCCCAACACCTGTCCTTAAGTCATGTAAATCTTGCGAGAGACTGAGCAAAGAGCACAACCTGAACTTTTGCCCTATAGAACTTGCAGTAAATATATGGATTTTGTATAAAAGACCATCTGAACTTACTCCTTTATTTTACTGGAAATTTATATCTTTTCATTAATAACATCCCAATCATCCCTGCTTCCCCTAGTGAAATCAGCCCCTGGGAATTACTATGTCCTTCTCCTCTTCTGTGAGATCATCATTGTTAGATTCTACGTGTTAGTGAGAACATGTGGCATTTGCTGTTCTTTCCCCATCTCATTTCACTTAACATGATGTCTTCTGCTATAGTTAATAATGTATAAGAGTCTTAAAAAATGCTAAAAGAATGAAGGTAAAGTGTTCTTACCTCAACAACAATATGTGAAGTAATGCATAAGTTAATTAGCTATATTGAGCCATTTCATAATGTCTAGATACTTCAAAGCATTATATACTTTTATCTCTCAATTTTTTAAAAAACGACTTTTGTTTTAAGCTTCTAAATTTGTGATAGTTTGTCAATCAGAAGTAGAAAGCTAATATAAATACTTTCAAGAAATATTGATTTGAAACAATGAGGCATTTTGTGTGTGTGATATAATGTTAAAATGCATGTGTTGCAAAAATATTTGTGTTCACTTAAAC
The DNA here is from genome assembly GCA_963574655.1 of Perodicticus potto. Classification (NCBI taxonomy): domain Eukaryota; kingdom Metazoa; phylum Chordata; class Mammalia; order Primates; family Lorisidae; genus Perodicticus; species Perodicticus potto. Next base: position 10,865 of record CAUYRH010020620.1, on the reverse strand, counting down.
TGTGTTTGTTATAGCAGGTTGATATAATAAACTACACCTAGGGATAATTAATCTAACCCTAAACTCAACTGTTAGAGAAGCTACTATTACTACTCTTAGAATTAGGACCAAAATTAAAGATAACCCTTTTGCAAAAATAAATTTGACAAGTGCAATAAATAATTAAAAAACATTAACTTTAAAAGACAATTAGAAATCTTGAGTTTCTTTAATACTCTATTTGGTGTTCTGTGTTCTGGATCTTCCCCATCACTCTTTTCAGAGACCTTTCATCTGCTTTAGTTTTTAAATCCAGTCCATAAATTTCTTGCTCCCTCCCTTTCCTTCCTTTCATTACCCTTTGTCTCTCCCTCCCTGCCTCCTCTGCTAGCTACTCCTCCTCATCATCTAAGACAGTAATTATAAATAAAATCAAAGAGATGAAAGCTCTCCAGACATCTTTTCCACTTCCAGTGATTGCTTTCCTTCCTCTCATTTACAAATTATCAGTAAATGACATTTGCTCCTGCCTCTATGTTTTCATTATCAATTCATTCTTCAATTCATGCTGGTTTTTGTAGCTTGCAAGTCTTTCTCCTCAGAGAATGACTCTCCCAGCTTATACCAATGGTCTCCAGTGAATGGACTGCCTTTCACCTCACCGGACTTCTCAGCAGAAGTCTCATGACCCCACCTCATAGCCACTCTTCCCCTGACTTTGGATCCCTGTTCTCTTGCTGATTACTATTCCCCCTAGTATTTATTCTCCTCTCCTTCTCTGTACAAGCTCAACTTTTTCTCATTCTTGCTAGCGATTTCATCCTAACACCTGTTTTATATTACTGTCAACATTCTAAGCATGAACACAGGTCAGACTTCTCATTTGGGTTCTAGACACAAATTTCAAACATCTATTTGCATTTCTCAAAGATACTTCTATTACTAGCTTGTGAAGTTCATCCCTAGAATTACTATCCCCACAACTACTATTCCCACTTCTTCCCCAAATTGACCTCGACATAAGCCATTCTAGCACCATTTCTTTTTCTCTTAGGTCACTTACAGTTTGACATTATAAAGGATACCCTAATTAGGAAGAATTTTAAACACTGTACCGATAAGTACAGTTTCAAATCATCTTGAGCAGATCATCTTTATTGTGCAAAGTCATTGAACTTCTTTTGAGTTATGCAAGTATTAGTAAAGTGAAAGGAATACAATGAGATATTTTACTTTAATTTGCAGCACTTTAATTTTCTTAAGTGGGAAGTGTTCCTTTGAAAGATTCAGGTTAAATTTCATTAGGTTTCCAGGACCTTTTCAGAGAGAAGATATAAAAATCCCCCAATTTTGCTTCCAAATTATTATGTCTTCTGGAGAACTGTTGTGAAAAGAAGTCATTTACCTTAATGAGGAGACACTTTATTGGAAAGAAGGAGCCCAGACTGGTGACTTTTTTCCAACATAATGGTAATAGTTTGTAGGGTGGCTGGTTCCAGTAAAATTTCATGTTGAGGTTAAATATACCATTGGATTCAGTTGTACTGGCTCTTTATTTAATGGGGGGGGGGGGCGGAACACATTCTAAGAATGTGAACGTCAACTAATAGCATCCTAATTATGGAGGCCAGAATAAAAAACCTCCCTGTCCAGGAATAGCAGTGGACAAATGGATACAACCCCATTGAGAGCCAATCTAAACACAGCTTTGGGGGTGAGTTAAGAGTGAAAGCTTAAGAATGAATGAACTTCCCTTTGAAAGCAGAATAGAGCCCTGTTTGGATGAGTAACATCCATTAGTCTCAGGAGAAGTTTGGAGGAATGAGGGAGAGGAAGACTCGAGAATCTGGACATTTTGATAAGAAATCTAAGTGGAGACTGTGGCAATACTCGTCACAAATGTGCGATTTCCCTGTCTGACTCTCATACTGACGACATCTTCAGTGAACTCATGGTCTCATCTGCTCACTGGATTTCTCAGAAGCTTGTTTGGTATTTGCCAAAGTGATTTGATGAATGAATAAGTAGTTAGAGATAAGTGAGAGAAATAGAATCTACCTGTAAATTGCTCTGGTAGAAGATGAAGAAATGATTCATTCTATTACGTGAAGGGGAAATCACATGGAAATCAAATTAATAGAAGTCGGTCACAAGACTGAGTTTATGAGACATTGTTCAATAAATACTTGTCGGTTTAATTAGTCATGGATGATAGAGATATTTTCTGGGTTAAACTTCCAAGAAGAGACATGTAAAAGAAAAAAGATTCAATAGAAAACTGAAGTCAGAATTATCACCTGCTCGGTTCCATCACCCTAGGCAGTGCATGAATAATCCCTTACTCATGGGACCATGTCGTTGAACATTCGTTATTTTACACGTATTAAATGGGTTTTAGTAAATACAAATAGATCAGCTTTTCTAGGGTTACCCCAGGTTATAGTTCAGTATTTCCAAAAGTGTGCTCCTCAGATAACTAATCACAGGAGATGTGCAGTAGGGAGAAAATGAAGCATTCCAGTGTTACAACCAAGTGCCGATTACCACTCGGATAAAGCTTTTTAGATCAGTGGTTCTCAACCTTCCTAACGCCGTGACCCTTTAATACAGTTCCTCATGTTGTGGTGACCCCCAACCATAAAATTATTTTCGTTGCTACTTCATAACTGTAATTTTGCTACTGTTACAAATTGTAATGTAAATATCTGATATGCAGGATGGTCTTAGGCAAACCCTGCGAAAGGGTCATTCCACCCCCAAAGGGGTCGCGACCCACAGGTTGACAACCGCTGATCTGGATCATTCATCAAAAAATTCTCAGTTGTTTTTTATCTTGTCAGTCTCACATTTTAAGAAAACTAGTTAAAATGCAGTGTTACAATCTAGATGTCTCGCAAATACTTAATTTAATTATTTTTTGTCAGTAGGGGAATGGTTCACTAAATCTCCAAGTTGTAATATATGGTTAAAAGGTTGAGTTTGTCCTAAACGTAATGGCAATTTATGATATCTGTAATCTACTGTTAGCTGACAGAACCAGAGAACAGGGGAGTCTGCGCATCATATATATGAAACGAACTTTGTATACGATGCTTGTGTATGTTTCTAGATACACAAAAAACATTTCAAGGAGTGTCTAGTAGGAGAAAATGAAGGTGCCAAAAAGGCCACCAAAGAAGAGAAAAGCATGATTTGAAAGACATTACATGGGGACTTTGATGTTTTATTTTACACATTTCTATACTTTTAATTTTTTACATTAAGATTGTTTTTCTTTCTGTAAAATGATAAGTATGTTTTCTAAAACCCTAGAATTTTTACATAAAATAGCAAAATTGATTATTTTGGATACTAGGACTATGAAGGAAGTTTTTTCCTTTGCAATTTTCTTTTCTTTCAGTGAGCCTTGCTGCTTCTCATCTTTCACTAGAAAAAAAAATCCTTTTAAAAATATGTTTTCCTTAAGGACAAACGGATTGAGAAGAAAACCATGCATGCTGCCAGGATAAAACATAAACACTAACTCTTTGGAAAATTCTTTTCTTTTATATTTTTCTTTACATAGAATTTTTCTACTTTACACAGGTAATTTTCCCTTATTGAGTTTTAAATACTGTAAAAATAGTCATGCTCTTTAAAAAAACATTTAAATTATGCAGAAATGTATAGGTTAAAAAGCAAATTCTTTTAAATGGAACTATGTACAATAAAATGTATTCGTTTTACATTAGGGAGAAAATGACTGTAATAATTTAAAAAGATGTGCGGTATATACTTTCCACACCAAAATGTTAAGTGATCATATCTGTTCCTGCCTATGACATCACATAACTAATAATAGTAAAACACCCACCTCCTTCTCCAGCATCAAGCCCTCTGCTCTGAGATTCTTCTCAAATGTGTTTCTTCTGTCATATTGTATATTGGTTTTTCTATAAACCAGGATGTAATCAATTCTCTTTTTGCCATCTTTGAAGACAGGGCCACTGGATGCTATGTAATTCATGTCATTCTGCAAATAAGGGAATGAATGTCAACAGTGTAGGTTACACAAGCACACACATTTTGTTACCATTACTTCTGTGTTGACACTAGCAACTAGCAGTAGTGAAACATGTATCCTTTCTATTCCTGTCATAGGATCTGGAGAGATAATTAAAGAAAGTTAATAATCTACTGTCGGATACATGCTAACAAATGATATTCCAGGATGTGAAATAAGCTGGTCTTATAGCTGATGCATCCACATGCATGTATTTTATATAATAAGAATCTATGAGACTAATAATCATGTCATAATAAATAAATAATACTACTTTAATTTACCATTTTATTTAATAATAAAATAAAACCAATATATGTTGAATATTTACTAAATAAGCATCATGCTCAGATGTACTTTCCATACTTTAGCTTATACTACATGTACCAGTCACAATGTATTGATGCATTTTAAAGATAAGGACCCCACGGCTTAGAGAACACAGTCGTGATAACTGAAACCAACTGAATTTCCTGTACTGAATAATCCTCAGGTCACATAGGCAACAACAGTTAAGCTGAGAAGCAAATCGAAGACACAATACCCTTCACAGTAGCATCGAAGAAAATGAAATATCTAGGAGTATATTTAACAGAGGAGGTGAAAGGCCTCTATAGGGAGAATTAAAAATCACTGAGGAGAGAAATCACAGAACATTAAACATGTGGAAAACCACATGCTGGGGCGGTGCCTGTGGCTCAGCGAATAGATAGGGTGCCAGCCCCATATGCGGAAGGTGGCGGGTTCAAATCCAGCCTCGGCAGAACTGCAAAAAAAAAAAAAAAAAAAAGAAAACCACATGCTGATGGGTTGGCAGAATCAACACTGTCAAAATGATTTATAGACTTAATGATTTACAGATTTAATGCAAGCCCTATTAAAATACCAACGTCATGTTTTGTAGCCCTAGAAGAAAACAGTTCTATGCTCATATAGAATCTTAAAAGGCACTGGATAGCCAAAGATACCATATCTAAGAAGAATGAGTACAGAGGCTTCCCTTTCAGGACCTCACCAGGCTTCAAGCTACACTACAGGGAGGTAGTAATCAAAACAGCCTGCTACTGGCATGAAAACAGAGACACAGACGTACGGATGAGAACAGAGGCCAGACATGAAACCATCCACATATTCACATCTGACCTTTGACAAAGCAGACAAAAATATACCCCAGGAAAAAGGATCTCTATTCAATAAATGGTGCCAGGAAAACTGGATAGCTACACGTGAAAGACTGAAACAGGTTCTGCATCTCGTGCCACTCACAATAATTAATTCATGATGGAGAACAGACTTAAACCTAAGATAGGAAACTCTAAGTATCTCTTTTTACATGAAATAATACAAGTGTTTTTATTTATCATTTCTTTGAGCCAGCTATCTATTGAAGCGGTCTCCAGGATGAAGCCCAGGCTCTCTCTTGCACGTCTCCTGGTAGCACACGGTTTCTCTCGCTCCACCTTTCTCATTTCTTCTGCTGCAAATTAGGAAATCTTCCGTTGATTTGTTTTCATTTTGCATTGTACAATGCATCTTCCTGTTTGGCCTTTCTCGGTGTCAGAAGATGATGGCTTCCCCTCTTTCTTGACTTTGTTCCTCACGCTGCTCATGAGCTGAATGAAAGGATTTCTCCTGTAAGAAAGCTGTGTCTGCATTTTTCCTCCAGTGTGGCGGGCAAACAAATGCAACAACAATGACAAAAATGTGTCGGATGTCTTCTGACACAGGATTAGAAAACATTTCCTAAATAACCATTGACTATGATGTAATTAATACTCTCGGCCCTGTTTGCCCAACTGCCTTATTGGTTTCTTCACATGGATGTCTAATGGGCATCTCCACATGAACTGTCCAAAATGAATTTCCCTATCTTCTCCAAGCGGAAGGTTTGAACAACTTCTTTATTCTGGTTAATTGCAACTCCACCCCTTTAATTGCTACGATTAAAAATCTTGAGCAATTTTTGTTTTTCTCTCTCATCTGTCTCACACTCAAATTATCAAGAAAATCTTCCAAAATATATTTAGCAATTGACTGCTTTATGACACATTTTTACTGCCATGCTCATCCAAAGCCTATCATCTCTCAAATGGATTACTTGCAATAGTCTGGCTTATCTCTTTGATTCCACATTTTCTCCTTCAGTGTGTTCTCGACACGATGGTCAGTTCCCTGAGTGACCCTGGACATTACAGAATGGATCATATAACTCTGCTGCTCAAGATTCTCCAATCCGATCCCACTGCCCCAATTTATTTATACTCATCATCTGCTAACTTCTAACATGTCATATAGCACAAAAATAACTTTTTAATTCCCTTTTGTTTATTGACATGCTTATCCTATTAGAATATAAATTTTATGAAGATAAGAATAGCTTTACTGTTTTGTTCACAGAATATTCTAATAACATCTAACCCACGGCTGGACATATAGTGGGCATCGATAAATATTTGTGGAAAGAAGGAAGGAAGGATAACTATAGGTCTGTGTATTCAGGGAGGGCTGATCTCAAGATTATAAGGCCAAGAAAAGTTGTGTAGCGGTTTCTCATTATCTCCCACTCAATATGTACAACAGATCAAATGGCAGCAAACTAAGATGAAGAATTACAGAATTGTAGTAGCACTGCAGAAGTCACGGCTTGCCCCTTTGCTTTATCCCTGTGACTCGCTGCCTCCAAGCATCTCCATGCTGATCTGAACAAGGACTGGGAGAAAGTGAAGTGAAATGCACATTTTCCAACGAATTTAATTTTATAGTATATGCAGTCTATTAAAAAGTATCACCCGAGTCTTAACACTGCTAATAACTTATTTAATCCAGGGTAAAGGCAAAAAGTCCTTCAGTGAAAAGACTTAGGACTCAAGTGATTGATCGATAGGAAAATTATTAGAAGACAAGGAAGTTGCTAAATAATCTTACTTGCTTTTCATATTTTAAATGCAGTATGGACTGAAAGTGGAATCTTGATAGCTTACTGTTATCCATTATTCTAATTCTACACAAAATAAATGCTAAGCCCACCCAGAGAAACAGATGCCTTCCTATTATAAAATTCCACATCATTTTTACAATAAAGGACCTTCAATATTATGCTGAGATTGGGTCTCTCTCTAAATAAACACATTCACAAACTCCATTTGTAGCGTTTTGATTTAATGTCTAGTTATCATATCAATTCTAAATTATTAATGATAAGTTTTATCAGTTTTAACTGGCACAGTAAAAAGTAGATCTCAAAATTGCAGTTGATTGCTCAGTGGTTAGGCTCGTGGCTGGCAGGTTTCAACCCCACCCGGGTCTGCTAAATAAGAATGACAACCACAACAATGCCCCCCTCCAAAAAAATAGCCCAGTGTCAATGCCTGTAGCCCCAACTACTTTGGGGACTGAGGCAAGAGAATCGCGTACGCCCAAGAGTTTGAGGTTGCTGTGATGCCACAACACTCTACCGAGGCATAGAGAGATTCTGTCTCAAAAAAGAAAAAAATCGCAGTAGATGAGCATCCAAATGTTTGGAAATCTTCTGAATTATGTATAAAAAACTCAATATAGCACAGTTGTTATAGCTCCAGCCATATACAACAAGGGTGGCAAACTCAGCCTGGGCCAGCTAAGCAACAAGGACAGTTGCAACAAAAAATAGCTGAGCGTTGTGGCAGATGCCTGTACTCCCAGCTACTTGGGAGGCTGAGGCAGGACAATCACTTAAGCCCAAGAGTTGGAGGTTTCTGTGAGCTGTGATGCCACGGCAGTCTACCAAGGGTGACATTGTGAGACTCTGTCTCAAAAAAAAAAACTCAATATGGAACTTGTACTTTATAATTTTAAGGCTAAGCATAGAATGTTTTATCTGAATATACATGTGAGGTCAGACAATTAAGTTTACAAATTCAGCCTTGAAAAAGTACTACATACCTCAGATGGCCAAAGGGAGTACTTGGAAAATGACTGTAGTGATATTCAGCAATGAGGTGTGTAGCACTTTTTCTAGGATGAGTTCATGAACTTAATTGTCAGACCTCATATGCTGACAGCTCTGATGGCCATTCCAGAAAAAGACTGGTCCAGAGTTTCAACATTGCTTTAAAACGCAGACTATGTGTTAGTGCCGGTGGATACCTTCCCAAGGGGAATGCTTTGAACATGAGTGACGTGGATCTTTTCTAGGATGAATTAGTAAACTTTATTGTCTGATCTCATTTGAAGCCATTAGTTGTTGATTAACCCCTGTTCAAACTTGTTGCATAAAAGCAGAATAGACAGAAAATAAGTTACATGTATTTTTTTATCTGGGTACAACTTCCTTAATTATTTGATATAATGACAGTTGATAAAACGTGAAATCAAGACTCATCTCTTGAGTTATCCCTAATAGTGAAATACTTTCCAATGACAATGTGGAATGCATTAATTTTAGAATCAGATTTTTCATGTTCATTGTTCTTAGGGGACAGAATAAACCAGCTTTTGCCAGGGAAGCTGTAGATTATTCATTAGGTACCTACCTAATATTTCAACAGTTTTAAAGACAATTAATTAATGCATTTCATTTGTAAGCCCTGTCATTAATTAATGTATTTCATTTGTAAACTATGAAGCTCAGATACCTTCAGAAAAGCTGGGCTTCTTAAAGACTATCTTAAGAATAAGCAAGTTATTAATAATGTTGAGAAGGAACTCTTTACAAACATTTTAGCCTATTTGCAAAACAGCAGTAGAGATTTGATCATTTATTTGCCTATTTACATGTTTTAGAGTATAATTCAAATAAAATCTTGGCAGTAACTACTTATCTTGGTGAGATGTATTTTTTCCTGAATCTTTTTATTTTATTTGTGGATTCACTCAGGGTGCAAAGAACCAGGTTACACTGAATGAATTTGTTAGATAAGGACCCTCTTATAATTTTGTTTCCTGAATCTTTATTCTTAATCTAATTAACATTTAGCGACTGCCAAATGTGTGTTCTAAGTGCTGTGTTAAGCTGCAGGGATAATAAGAAGAAGATTTGAATACTTTCAGGGATTTTAGCACTTACCTATAATTATGCATATGTATTTTGTTACAGTGCTATACGATTATGGGCAATAATAGAGGTATTAGCTATAAAGAGTTGAAGACGTCAGGATATGGCCAGAGGAAGCCTAACTAATGGCTATCAAGGGATTTACCACAGTCAGTCTGTGTCAGGCACAAAAGGGTATAAAATTAGATCAGGACATTCATCTGTGAGTGACTGTTGATTATCTTCTAACCACACTTTTGAAATAATGAAATGCAGTGTGATATTGGTTAAAGTGTTGAGATCTGAATTCAGACAGACTTGGTTTCCAATTATCTTCTTAGAGATTTAATTTAAACTCACTCCTCAGCCTCCATTTATACAACTTTTAAATGAAGATAATGTTGCCAACATTGCAGGATAATTGTGACTAAATGACTGTATGACTAAATATACACAGAATACTCCCAACATTAATTACCTAATTTACCTTAAGACATTACAAACATGTTAGGTATTTTAAAAAGAAAGAAAGGAAAAAAGCATTTTCTTTATTATTAATTTTTAAATTTTAAATAATAAATTAATTTATTATTAAATTTATTTATTATTATTTAATTATTAAAATTATTTATTAAATAATAATAAATATTAAAATTATTTATTACCAATTTTATATTGGTAGTTTTTCCTTGCTAGCCAGTAATTCAAATGATCCTTTTCACTTATTGGAAATTTATCTTTCTCAGGACAAAGACAGCTGGAAACACAGGTAAGTAATCCAAAAGGCTTAGTGTGAGTATGGAATCAGAGCAAAAGAAAGCCTGATCCACTATAAAACAGAAAGTATAGTAAAAATATCTTACCTTAATAAATTATTACAAGATAAACCCCTATATAGCCGTTACCCAAATCAAGAACTAAAACATCCCAACTCCTAAAGAAGGTTACATTATAGCCACTTTTCTCAGTTAGGGTGCTTGCCGTACTGCCCAAAAGGTGATGATAATCCTGTCTTTTGCAGTACTACATTCTTATGTATCTTTTTTATTTTTTAATTTATTTATTTTTTGTTGTTGTTGTTGCAGTTTGGCCAGGGCCAGGCTCGAACCTGCCACCCTCGGTATATGGGGCCGGCACTCTACTCCCTGAGGAACAGCTGCTGCCATTCTTACATATCTTTTTAGTTTGTACCACCAAAACATGTATCCTTAAGCACTATATTTTAGTTCTGTTTCAAACTTTATACAAATGCAAACACACAATGAATAATCTTTCATGTCTGGTTTCTTTCATGCAATATTGGCATAAAATCCATCTCTGATTTTGTGTAATTATAGTTCCTTAATCATCAGTATTTACTATTCTATTCTATCAAAACTGCAGAACTTATTTATGCTTTCTACTATTGCTGGACATCTGAGCTGTTTCCAGTCTCGGTGATTACAAACAAAGCTATAGTAACATTCCTGGGTATATCCTGCAGGGTACATTGCATGTCTTTATGTATGTGATTCACAGGGAACGCTTATTTCCAACTTTTTAATATAATGCCAGCTGATATTCTCAATCGATTTATAACCCTGTCAGTAGCATTTTAGTTCCCTGTGCCTTATAACATTTTCAGTCTTATTTAAAAAATTATTATTTTTTAGCCATTTGGGTGAAGGGATGCATAGTGTTAATTTATTAGGATTTTAATTGGAATTTAAATGATTACTGATGCCTTTCTAAGGATTTATTTTATTTTATTTTATTTATTGTTGGGGATTCAATGAGGGTACAAGAAACCAGGTTACACTGATTGCATTTGTTAGGTAAAGTCCCTCTTACAAT